>JAJJMC010009994.1:5969560-6004448 GCA_023531435.1 Papaver californicum | reverse complement strand
ATATATATATATATATATATATATATATATATATATATATAAAAATTAAATCAAGGCCGTGGAGAAGAAGAAAACCTAAAAATAAGTTTCAAGCAACAAGTGATTGAAGAATAAGAGTAGAAATTATCAAAGTTTTCCGAAATTCGGGAGTTTATCGTCAACAGTTGAATCCGAAGCAGAAGATGTTTCTATTTGGTGCGGTGAGAGTGGCGTTGATTATAGATCATATGAGAAGGTGGCTGAGCATTCCCATCCTCGTGTATGGTTGATTTCCTTTCATTGAGATCTTCAAAAATTGAAAATAAGCGTCATATTTCCATGTGGAAGTATTCCATTTTTTTTCTCTCCATATTTTACACTTCAGTAACCCATTTCTATTATTTTATGAGTGACCAAACGGTGAGGCAGAAGTTTAGGAAAAAAGATTATTGGTTTTTCTCGAGTCTGTGTTCCATCGTATGATATTGGTTTAACACATTACACTCTCTTTCTCGGCAATTAAGCGTACTTATGATCTAAGAATATTGTTCTTTTGTACTCCGAACTTCTTATTATTATGTGCAAAAAATTTATATCCGCATACATATTTGGATGCTTGCATCTTTGGAATACTTAGAAGTTGGGGTAGATTTTGTGGGTATATCTTATGTAAATCCTTACGAGACAATAACTCGTCTACTAGGGGCACCTAGGCGTTTAAAGGCTTGTTACACATGCTAATTGTAACAGTGATTCCTGCGGAAGTGAGTTTGGTTAGTTTAGGTAGGTATTTTGCTTGAGTACAAACAAAAGCGAAGTGTGGGGAATTTGATAAGTGCTTAATTATATGTTTTTTGTGTCGATCCATACTTGTTTTAATTAGATTTCTTGCATATTACCTATTTTCTATTTTGTTTGTTTCTTTAGGAGAATCATCCCAATAAGAGTTAAAATGGATATAAAAGAGCTAGGAAGTGAAGTAATCCAAGTATCTAAGTGGCTAGATCCAAGATAAGTTGAAGAAGTACGACGAAAAGAAGCAAAAAACGTTGAAAACACAAAAAAGACAAACAAGTAAGAAATTTGACCTTAAAATCTAGGATTTCTTATATTCATCTTGCAAAGAATGAAAAGAAGAAGTCAACGCAAAAATAGTTAAGTCATTCTGAATTCGTACGAAGAAGTTATGGGAAAAACAACCAAAATAAAAAAAGCGAAACGTACAACACAATAATAGCCAAATATATGTCTACCGATTATGTGAAGCTTCAGCATCTTAAAACTTCTTTTTTAAGTTCCAATAATCAGTAGACATGAGGAAAACCGGTCCTACTACGAGTTTTGGGTCCAGAAAAACTTATGTTTTGAGCTCCAACAATCGATAGAGATGAAGGGGATCAAGCCTACCGATTATGAAAATTTTGAGCATCATAAAAATCTTGTTTTGGACACCAATAATCGGTAGAAATAAATAGAATGAGATTTCCTATTATGATACGACGGGGACCACTTTTTTGCCGTATTTTTTACTTCTAAATCAAGGAAACATGGTCCTAATAGAACTGTAACACCTAAATTTCGTGAGGACTATATAAGAAGACTTCCACAACCCTAAGAAGACACCTTTGATACTACTTTAAAAGTCTTGGAGGAGATCATCAATATACAGAACGAAAGTTAGGTTTCGAAGCAGTTAACTAATAATCTTTACTTTTCTCGCGTGTATATCATGGATGTTTCTACAACCATGCGTAGATAAATCCATACTTGATTGAGGATGAATTCGAAGTTCTAAACATGATTTGATTTAATATATGAATTTATTTTAAGTTCTCACATGATTATTTTTTGTTTCTACTTTTAAGAATGTTTATGATTGATTGATTGATTGTTCTAGGTTGTCAGCTAAATTAGTTTTTTGATTGATCTAATGATAGTAAAGATTTAGGATATCCTTAATTGTATAACTCATATATATAAGTAGAAAACGCGAGACCTTACAGAGGGATTATGTGGAACAATCGCGTGTAGAAACAACACTAGAAAGTGAACCTGGCGCTAAGGGTTGAACTACTAGGACCAACCTTATAAAGTCATAAAATATAAAACATTTGAAAAAATTACACTTAGAATGCGCTAATTCTAGGTGGTTAAGACGAATAGAATCTGGTATTCGAGCGCTTCGATATCTAGTGACTAAAGGACTTTTGGGGTTACCACTGCTCTAGCTGTTATCCTATGGTTGATAATAATATGTGACGAATAAAGAATAAATGAGTATACTAATTCACCTCGATCACATTTCTCTTCCTTGCTTATAACCCAATTTTTATTTGCTTTTTTATTTACGTTGCTTTAAAACCTACTACAAAACCCTCCTTTGTGATATTTTCGACAACTAAAATTCCTTGATCTTCGTGGTAATGAACTCGACCTATATTATATTACTTGTTAATTGAGTAGACGTAAGATTACTAATTTGTTGCACTTACGACACGCATCAATGTGTTCTTCTCCTAGCAGAACAATATAGTAAACTACTGGTGAAATTTCACGAATCAAGTCCTTATGGAAAATGATATGGATGCGAAACAAGCAAAAGTGAAGGAATTAGCTGTCAAAGCTTCCAAGTAAACTGACAAAAGCATTGCTTTTGTTATGGTCGTGATAACCACTGGTTAAAAATTTTCGGGTTCTCGACAATCTCTGTGAACTTTTCATGAACGATAAAAAGAAAGAGGCAGGAAAAGTAGAGATAAATCTAATAGAAGCTAATGTTTCCACCAAATTTACAAAGTTAGAGGTTTCCAACTGATGAGAATTTTATCTAAATGCCGTAAGTGCACGACTGTCGATTAGACAGTATACAATTGCGGATTCTTCCACAGGGATTTTTAAAATTGTAAAATCTAATTTTTGAGAAATTAATGTGCTAATAACAATTTAATTGTTAATTGTTTTCTAGAATTCTAAAAATGCTTAAAATACTAAAATTGATTTTTGTATTCAAATAGAATGGATATCTAAGATTTCGAGATTCCACCGTTATTATGCACATTAGAAATAACTAATTATTTTCTATAAACGTCTCCCTAACATCACAAGACGATTTAGGATACAAGTACGTCTCGGAAAATAAATCTTTTAAATCATTAAGAATTCTAAAATAGTAATTAATTTTCCTTCACTTAATTTTCTTGTGAAAATATTGTTATATGTAGGGTTGTCAATGGGTACCCATTACCCGAAACCAAAACCGGACCCAGTGGTTTTGGGTCCGGTTTTGGACCCATTAGCAACTTAGGACCCGACGGGTATTACCCGATTGGACCCAAAATCTTAACGGGTCCAAATGGATAATACTCGACGGGTATCCGCGGGTATTGGGTGTCCAGTGATTCATTCTTTAATTCATCATTTTAGTAAAATTCTAAGTCTTTTGCTATTTCTGCCTTTGATTTTCTTACATTGTTCTTTTTTTTAAATATAAATACAAATAAATTTTATAAAAATAATTTGGATTCAAGTAAAATATATTAAGTTTTTGAGATTGTATTTTATACTTTTCTTAATACCTTACGGGTACCTGGAACCTACTGGTACCCGAGGTTTTTAACGGGTCCGATTTCGGGTCCACAAATTTAGGAACCGGATCCGGACCCGACTTCTATAAGGTCCGGGTCCAGTGGTACCCGGACTCATTGACATCCCACTCTATAATTAGTCCAAGATACAAGGCATATTAAGTAAAATTAATAACAATAAGAAACTAGAATAAAAGGACCATGGAGAAGAATAATAGAAAAATAAACTAAAATATCCTAGAAACTATAATAAGGATTCCCCTCTTATCCTAGAAGAGGATTTAGCTACTCATAGAAAAAAGGAAAAAACAAAATTGAGAAATCATGGAATTTATTAATTGAGAATAACTTACAATTTTCTTTTAGTTTTCAGTCAAATCAACGACAAATTCCAGGCAGGAAAAGACGAACGACTCTCGGATGGAGTATATAAAAAATGTTCTTTGGAGAAGTAAAGAAGCACAGATTGAATATGTATTAAGCTCGGAAAACTGTTGCTGGGACTATAGCAGAACTGTTGCTATAACTACCGAATGCAAAAGAATAGACAACGTTTTTAACAACAGTTTAAAAACGCAGTTTTCTTATTCTTCTTCAACCTCTCGTCTGAGTTTGCAGACGCAACTCTGAATTTTTCTCTTCTTGTTCTGAGCTCTCCCGACTACCCCCAACTCTTCCTTTAGGTTCTCTATTTATAATAGAACAACAAATCTCCTCAAAATCTTCACGTAATAACTCCTAAATCTTCTCTTGCATGGAAAATATCTCTCGACCATATTCTTTTCCTCTTGATCTGATTTTTTTTCCAAAGTTTCACGAGAAGTGTTGATGCTATCTTGATGAATTTAAGTTGTACACGAGTCCCTTAATAAGGCATGAATTTTTTTTGTCTTAAAAGCCTTGAAAAACTTCCAAAAACTCGTACAAATTCTCCACAGATCGAGAAGTTAAGGTTCCCGCCTATTTCTTATTTGAACTTTGAGAAGAAAAGGTACCCTTATCCAAGGCATGGGCGCCTTTATCAATTTTCCACAATTTCCAATTTTTCAAAAATACCTACAAAAGAACATTATTAGTACAAAATTTGAGAATTAACAATATAAATATGAGATCAAATCAGACACAAAAATGTGTCTATCACCAACTACTTGGTAGATTTTAAAGGTGGTTAGTAGGAAACTGATTTTGATCGTTTTGTTAATGGTTTATTTAATGTTGTTGATGGTAAGTTTTTGACAAGGGAAAATATTGTAAATTCACCTCTGACCCAGCATCAGAGACATATCTATAGGTATATATGTGCTAGGGTTTCACCATCTTGACTCTCGACATCATATATATATATATATATATTTATGGAGTATTTCAGTACTTGTACTGTACTCACTTCTATCATACTGATTGGGCAGCTCCTAGACGGATTGGCCGCTAGTATAAAGCAATACTGTCCTCAAAATACCACTGGACAGCTCCTAGACGGATTGCCTGCTAGTATAGAACAATACTCTCCTCAGGATGCCACTGATGCTAGTTGCGACTACCCTTCATATGGTCTCTTCCTATACAAAATATACGCTTAGCACATACCCTTATTCCTGGATGAGCTACTACACCATTCTCGAATAAATATGCTAATTAGGTGCATATCATCTAAATGCAGAGTCGCATCGAACATCATCTCAAGTCAAAATTTCCATGGATGAATTCCTTGAATATGTTCTATATGCACTGCATAAAATCCAAGCATTACACCAACATTAAATCTCATGCGACTGAGAATCCCTAAGCAGGCCATAAATATGGCCACGACATTAGTGAATGCCAACGCTAGCGGTGCATAGACAATGACCATGACATTAAAAAACGCCAGCCTTAGAAAGCCCTAGACCACGCTAGTGCCAACACCATCATGCAACACTGCTAGCATCAACATCAACACACAATGTTACCATACAAGGCCAAATACCACGCTAGTGCAACACTAGCGCTAGCGCTAGCGCTAAGGGCAGCGCAAGTACCAACATTAGCGTTGAAGCCAGTACCAGCTAGCGCTAGCACTAGCAATACCATCGCCAAAGCCAGCACCACCTAGCGCTAGCAACAACATTTTCGAAGCCATCATCAGCGCTTCCGATGGCACCAGCGCTAGCGCTAGCAGTAGCACTGCCAGCAGCGCCGGCGCTAGCACCATACTTACCTGATGCGTCTTCTGCACCATCCTCGCCTGTGCCACGCCAATGTTTGTCCCTGCGCTATTCTTACTTGTTTGTGCCAGCGTCAGCCTCCGTTGCTATTGCTAATCACCTAGGCCATATCCACGACATTAGCATGTGCTAGCAATACCTCAATTGTGCCTATAGAATTCACATGTGCCATTGTTGCTAATATAAATTGCATATTGCAAACATGCAAAAATGTTCTATTACCATGTAAAGTTGGAATAAAGCTTATTGATAGTATTATTACTTACGTGTTTTGAGTCCATGACTCCACTAACTGCTATGAGAAATCAAATTAGGTTATATGGGGGATTCTTCATGGGTATTGGTTTGGTGGTTTACAGCAACATGCGGTGTGGCAACACCCCATGATGTGAAAGTTACAAAGTAGTGGTGACGGTTGAAGCGGTTGAGGAGATAATGGAATAATGATTTCCAGAAACTTCCCAAACATAATAGGCGGTTATACCATTATCCCCACAATCTCCATCTTTCCATCTCCTCACTACCTCTACTACTTACAAGGAAACACTTGTGTTCCCAAAACTATCATAAATGCGCTACTTAGCCCATTTAGAAGGACAAACAAGCTTAGCATTCTCATAGGCTCTGTTATTCTCGATATTTCAACAACCATACACACAATTTAATGCACATATTTCCTTCAACTTTCTCTGCTTTCCTCTCCTAAGATCAACCCATCTTCTCTCCTTGTGACTGAAGTAAGATGGAACGTCCACTTTCGTGGTTTAGGCTTGTCATGTACGATTTTGATTTCCGAATCTAAAGAAAGTACCACAATGGTGCATTTGTTTTGCCTAAAAGAAATTTTTAGGTACTAATAACTGTAAATTAAATTAAAACCTTGTACCTGATTTAGTTTTTGTTTACCCTGCTTTTGGTTTTTCTTATGTATAATATATATACATATATACGATATATACTTCTTTTTCTAAATCATGTTGTGTATTCTTATAACACCTTGTTTATTTTGAAGGACATGGAGTCAGAATGTCAATCAGATAGTGAAATTTGTCTTGTTGATAATGGAACGAAAAATTCCATCTTTCGAAGTACACAATGCTTCATTACATTGAAAAAGTTCAAGGTTAATATTAATATTATCTCTGGTTCATCTAGTCTTATAGATGGTTCTGGTAGAACAAGTGTCTCATTACCAGGTGGTATTATATTCACTATAAACGACGTTTTATATTCATATGGATCCTAAAGGAATCTGTTAAGTTTTAAATATATACGTCGTAATAGTTATCACCTAGAAATTGAAGATGAGAACGATGTGGATTATTTTTAATTACTTCATCAAATTCGTGTGGAAAACACGTTGTTGAGAATCTTGAGCTCTCGCATCTGGTTTGAACCTTACAAACATTCAGAATTTGAATTTTATTCCATCATAAGACAAAAGTTTTATCACCTAAATGCTTTCATACTCTGGCATGATTGGCTTTTCAATTTTTCCTAATAAATGATTAACAACAAAAGGATTTTTTTAGTGAACGTGTCACAGACAGGTTTTCATGTCTGCGTGAGTGAAAGATTTATCCCAGGGTTTATGTCGAAAGCTTCTATCATAGAAATCATTTGAGTACTATGAGACCTCTTCCCCACGCATCTTACCAGCTCGCGTGGTTCACCGGTTCCACCGACTAGAACATATTCTCAGTCGATACAGAGGTGCGCTTGAAAGTGGGGGGTGTGCTGTCCTTATTGGGCCCTTCCCCATAAGGCCCAATCGTCGGGTGATAACTTCTGATCTATTTCCTGCCAATAATTGGTATTGCTTAAAAATAAGATTGCATCTTTAGGATTTGTCTTATCTATAAAGAACCAAAAATGCCTCGCTTACATATCATTAGGAAAAAATACACTTTAAACCAGGTATGATTCATCTTCGTACATGGATACCTGATTTCAACCCAAGCTATTTCAACCCCAATCTCTAATGGCTAATGTGACTTTCCTGAGAGTTTAGAGCAGGGGATCGACTAATGGTGGAGATTCGACCTAGCCGAGATTCTGCCATTGAAATACCATAGATAAAAGTCTTTAGATTCGTTCTGTTCTGCTGTTGTGAGACACACGGGTGCATGACCAGCCTAATATATAATATAATATTTCTTACTGATCCTTGTGGTATAGGCCTAACGTTAAAGTAACGCTCGTCCAATCTTATCAGATAGATTTAGATAAAGTATTCTTATTACCATCATATGGTTCTATTTTTCAATCTTTCTGACTTTCTCCTGCGGAACCAAGGTTAAAAAGATTAAAAAAGTCAGTCATTGACAATACTTTGACGCTAGTGAATCCATTTAGATCTGGGCTGACTGTAATCGAGCATCTTTATTAACCTAAGGTGCAAGCAGTGATGTTGCATCTATTTTGGACGGAGGCTAGTTCAACCGAAAGATGGTTATCGGTTCAAGGACATAAAAAGTCAATTCATCAGAGTGTAGAGTGGTGGAACCTCGAGCATCTTGGAGCAAACGTGAAAATACAGAGACAAAATGATGATCATTGAATAGGAAAAAAAATGGATCTGCAGGGTCCCAAATGTATTGGCTTATGAGTTGGGCGCTTTAACCGTTCAACCATGGATGCTTAACAGGGATCATCGTACATCGTGGCCTGAACTTTATTCCATAATCTTCTTCTTGGATGGATCGCGAAAGGTGCGGTTGGGGTGACGAAATGGACGCAGGTGGTGCGAAAGGTCTTTTTCCGAAGAATCCCATTGTGTAATGCCTATGATTAACAAAAATATGTAAGTTCTGGGGGCTCAAAGAGACTCGACTGCCAAGGAGAGGGATGAAGTGACTCAGGCAAGGGGACAGAAGACGGCCATCTCGAGGCGCATCACGACCTACAAGCAAGACCGGCGAGACCCGGGAAGGCAACCCGATCGGGAGTCAGAGGATCCATAGTACCTACCAGGACCTACGGCCAAGGAACAGTCTCAGGTAGATAGATTTTTAGGGCGTAAGCCTCCCAAAAGGTAATGGAGGCGTGCAAAGGTTTCCTGCGAGAGAGAGCATAATGGGAGACCTCTCACGAATGTCTTTCGGAGGGCAAGTGTGAGAACCCCCATCGGCGAGTGAAATATAACATGAAACCGTAAGCTCCCAAGCAGTAGGAGGAGCCATGGCTCTGACCGCGTGCTACAAATTTTTAACTGCTACTTAGTATCGACAATAGGTCTGAAAAAGTATCTAAAAGGGTAAAATTTATATATAAAGCTCCGTGGGACCACCTACCACTAGTGTTATATCCGGACTGAGGGATTTATTGCAGGCTTCTAGCTCTAAGAATGTCATATGCAAAGCCTCGCACCTCATTAAGATCATATTAGCCCTTTCAGGCGATAAAAGAGTCGTGAGCTTTGCTGGTTACATGCTCTTTCATCGAGAACCACGTCCACTGCCTGGAAAGACTATATCCAGGGGATAACCGCCCCCATAAGGTACACATCGTGCACGTGGGAAGATAGGTTGGAGGTGTAAAAGCCTACCGAGTATTTAGTTGGTTTCCGGTCTGGCCCTTGTTTGGATCGTACCCAGCTGCGAATTATAATATCCATGCTTATGGGAATGGAAATAAAAAACAAGAAATAACAAGTTTAGGTCATCAACTACAGTTGACGTCCTAGTTGTCCCGTACCAACTACAGTTGGTGAAAACCGTATCCTAGATTAGTAAGAATAGGAGAGTGGCCCGTCCACAATTATGTTCAAAGATTTGATCTTTTCGAACTCTGTCTGTAACTCACTAGAGGTCCGGAAAAAAAACGAGAAGATATGTATGAACGAGATACTAGATTGAACTCTTCCATTTCAGAATCCTTTTATTAGTGTCTTCTTGCCCTAAGCTGACTAGACGAAACTTTTCCATTTCAGATCGACCAAGTTCCCCCTTTTTTTTAGTTCACTTTGTAGTATAAAAGTTTTGTTTTTGTTCAATTGCATGTTCCTTTCTAGATGCATCTATCTAGAAAGCAATTTCATTAGCACTGACTTGGAAAGAGACAGATCAATGTGCCTGGTCGTTTTTTTTATCGTTGGAACAAGGAGAATCCCCACCCCTATTGATATAGGGTCCAATTACGCCTATTACTAATCCTAAATGGAATGTAACGACGCAGGGATCCATCCTCACTCAAACGTCGAGATTGTAAGGAGTCAATTCTTTTTAACGATTGGTATTCTTTCAGGAGCAGTGTGGCTAATGAGGCGTGGGCATCATATTGGAATTGGGACCCAAGGGAAACTTGGACATTATTACTTGGACTATATTTGCTATTTATTCTTTATATTTTATCTGGCGAAGGCATAGTCTTCTTTTTTCTCTCAAATAAAAAACTGAAGATACAAGAATTTGGTCACCTGACCAAAAAGGGTTTTTTGACAATGAAATCTTCCATGAATTTTTTCTACGCTCATAAGCATTCTATAAACTTCAACTACACTAACATAGCTAACTGGCCCTCTTCTGGTTAACCCAAGAAACAAAAATGGGATAGATTTATGAAAAAACTTATTTAGTTAGATAGGGTCGATTAAGATGGGACATCAAAATAATTTATTGCAGCTTGGACGGGGCATTTAGTTCAAGTCGTTATTCTTGGATCCAGGCGCTTTAACCATTCAGCCATGGATGCTTAACAAGGATCATCGTACATTGTCAATAACCAAATTCCAATTGAAATTGAGAAACTCAACGCCACTATTCCTGAAAAACTTGGAACCAGGCCTTATTTTTGTACAATTACGGATACGAAAATGATGGAAAGACTTCCATCTGTCCAACATTTGATAGAGGAAGCATAGATCCATAAATGCTTTGAAAGAGGATCCAAAATTAATTAGTCATCATTGCTCTCTTCGGACTGAGCCGCTATTATTTTAAGACTGCTCCAAAATTGCTTGCTTTCTTTTCTTTGCATGGATTGCTTGTTTGTGTTTAAATAAAAGTGAGTAATTATTTTCTTTTTCTTTTTTAGGCATTGATCGAGTCACACTTCTTTATCTTCTATCCTGGGTTGATGCTTGAATGGTTAATGGGGACGGACTGTAAATTTGTTGGATATATGTCTACGCTGGTTCAAATCCAGCTCTGGTTTTTCTTTTGCGTTTCATCCATCGTGGGGTAGAGGCCCAGGGCAAGAGGAAAATATATCCCCTTCCTCATCTCTGGGTGCCTAGGTATCTACATAGTAAAAAGGGCCATAACCTGCCAGTCAAGTGATGGTTGTATCGGTCATCTACATAGTAAGCGACCGAGTCTTTCTGGCCCCTGTGAACATCTTTTCTGGATTTATTAAAGAGGGCCTGATAGGTGCATAAATCTTACATTTAAAGTAGTTTTTCCTGAACCTTATATGCTATATTTGAGTGAATTATTAGGTATTTTGATTACTTTCGAAGTTTAGTCGCCTTTTCAGGTTACAGTTCAGAAACTCGCAGAATGGAGCTATATTAGAAGAATTACCGAGGAGCCAGTAAAACTCTGCTGAATTTAGGCCTTTCACCATCCACAGTGTAGGAAATTGAATTACGAAGCCAACGGCGAAAGAACGAGGTCATTCTGATCTCGTATGAGGAAGTTATGGGCAAAGCCACATGGTGGCAAACTAGCTTGTGCAACTAGCGCCCAGGTGCTAAGTTGGCTGAACCGTATTTGCTAATGTGCTAAGTGACGAGTTGGAGGTGCTAAAGTGGTTTGATGGGCTAGTGGCTAGCCTTGGTGGAGTAGTAGCTAGCTTGGGGAAGTCATATGGGATTAGGAAAGAATTTGGAGTTGCTATATCTTGTTGGAATGGAATAAGGAAACTTAGCACATTTCCTAATTCAACTAGGATTCTAAAGTGGCTAACTCTAGTTCTATAAGGAAACCTAAACTCTTCTCATGGCAAGCCTTTTGGAGAGGTAAATATAGCATATATTGGTGACTCAAGGGACAGTTGGGGGTCAGGTTCACTTACAAAGGCAGGCTCACCAAGTTAGCCACAAGTTGGCAGCCGAGACACAAGGGCAGGCGCAACAAATTTAGGAAAGGCTGAAAACCAAAGGAGCACACGCACTGAATTTCGGATTGGAGACAGCTAAATAGAAAAGTATACAGGAGTTTTTGGGATATCACGGTGGAAAAGGAGAAAAACATACAGGAGAAGAAGAAGAGAAAAGAAGAGAGGGTTTTAGGCGCAACTTAGGCTGCTGGCTACTTCCGCAGCTGCGTTCTGGAGCCAGAATCATTCGTCGCAATTCTTCCGGGTTTGAGTAATTTATATTTTAATTATTTTCCATGGGTTTTGAGAAACCCATGATGAACTAAACCCCTCTTATTGGTTAGGGATGTAATCTGAAGTTGGAAAACATGTTTATTGATTGAATGGCGCATGCTTATATGTTCATGTTATTTGTAATATCGTTCATGTTCTACCGAATATAGTTTATATATGATTGATTGCTGATTTATGTGAGTTGCAAATCAGGTAAATAAGTATTGATATCTACAACTAAATTGGAGTTCTGAGAGTCGATTCTGTCGAGGGACTCCGGTTATAAGTAGTATAACATATTTGTTAACGACGGGATGTTGCCATACGAATATGTGTAGAAGCTTGACCTAGGTTAAATCCGAGTGGTGCTTTACGCCGGGTTGCTTAGAATAACCTCAACTCACAAAGACCATATCTATCATTGGGTTGAACTCGAGTGGAGATTAATCACTCAGGTTACCCGGTGCTAAGAATTCTAAAAGTGGCGCTTTGCGCTTTTTGATGATATTAGGAGTTTTGCCGAAGTAGACGAGATAACTGGCTACTTTAGGGTTATTGGTGTCACTAATGCATGAATGTTGAGTATGCTTTGATTGATAACATGTTGGAAAACGGACGATGAAATCTCTAACCAACGCTTTTTCTCCCTGATACACATCTCTATTACTTGCGTATTACCTTAGTTTAGTTTAGCTTAAATCATTACGATTAAAACCCCCTTTGCTACTTGCTTACGTGACTGAAAATTAGCATAAATTGCTGCCTCCTTGTGGGAACGAACTTGTTCTTATCCCTGTACTTCATTCTATTTTAGGGAGTAAGAACTTGATTATTTTGGTTGGTTACGACACGACCAGGGCCTCTCTAACTTGTGAAAAGTGGTCAGTGTACACTAATATCCTGGGTCACCCGATACAGTAAACCCCGATCCAAGAGCTAGGTACGAAGTATATTAGGTGGGCTCTTTGGCGTCTGCCTGTTCCATTGATATTCCTAGTTGCTTAGAAAGACTTTATGGTCTATATCCATTTGAATAAAAACTAGCACCTACTCAACGCCGTGCGACTGGAAACTAATGTTACACTTCGGACAACTGTCCCGGTCCTAATCTATGACCGAGTTTTCGACCATGCCAAGAAGTGGTACAAGAAGAAGGGGATCAAATGAAAGTGCAAATACTTTTTGCATATGGTGAGATCTAGAAAGTTTCCTGAGGGTTTTGCTCGTTATAGGATTTAACCAAACATCTCACGACACAAGATGACGAAAGCCATGCAGGACATGTATGATAGTCAGTACCATCCCATTAAGGACAGTCTAGTTCATATGTCAAGAAATCCCAGGTTTTTTTTTCTGTGGGCCATTCTTGTTTCAATATTCACATAAGAAATCAACTTGGTGATTTTTCGAGATTGTTGAAGTTGTTGTACATTCTCATTGGATTTTAATTGTTTTTAACTGCGATAGCTATTCATTTACGCTGATCTATTCAAAGCCAGAATCCGACCTGCTATAAATGTGGGGACTTGGACACCCATGTTCTACTATGATTAGTAGAATAGTTTAAAACTGTTATGGACATCCTTTATAGAAACTTCTGTTTAACAAAAAACTTGGTTGTTTTGCCTGTTCTTTGGGGAAACTGATTACCAAACCGTCAATGAAGAAAGTGGTTCATGAATCCCCTACTTTCTTAGAGAGAGTACATGGTGATATCGGTTGTCATATTCATCCTCAAAATGGACTGATTTAGTACTTTATGGTTTTAATTGATGCATCTGCTAGTTGGTCACATGTTTGGCTCCTTTCAACATGTAATCTTGCATTTTATAAGTTTCTTTCAGAAATTATTAAATTACGTGCTCATTTTGTATATTATTCTATCAAATTTATTCTTCTTGATGGTGCAACATAGTTTACTTCTTAAAAATTTAATGTATATTTTCAGTCTTTGGGTATTGATGTTGAGCATCAAATTACTCATGTGCATATACATAATGGTTTTTCATCAACCCGGCATTTCTTATTTGTGTATCTTTGGTTGTTGTTTATGTTCCTATAACACCACCACACAACGCACCAAGTTCGTCCCTCAACGTCGACTTAGGATATATGTTGGTTTTGACTCACCATCTATTATTTAATATCATGAACCATTAACATGGGATATTTTTACTGCAAGATTTTGCAAATTGTTATTTTGATGACCTAGTTTTTCCGCCATTAGGGGAAAGCAGTTGTCACCTGTAAAACATCGTGAATTATCATGATATACACCATAGTATATCATCTTGATATCCACACCAAGTAATGTAAAGCAAAGGTTCATAAGATTTACATCTGTAAAACATTGCTAATCAAAGGTCTGATGTATTTGTTGATATAACAAAAATAATGAATTCAAACGTACCACCTAAAAATGCTCGGGCACGTGTTGTTGTCCATACAGGGCAAGACATGGATGTGGTAGCAAGTGATTCGTCCAAAGTACGCCTTAAGCGTGGGAGACCAGTATTCTACTCCCCGAAAGAGATTAATCCAATCACAATCATTGAAAGATAATGCTCCTAAAGAGACTATTAAAAATACATCTGAAATCTTTCAACATAAATCTCCTGACGAGGAGAATGTTTTTATGGGAATAATGGAACCTCAAAACGAGGAAATTTCCGTAAACATCTATCTAGAAAAGAAGTTTGGAATCATAATACAATGGTTGTTGACGAAATATTTTCATTCACAGTAGCTACTGACATTGCCTTAGATAATGATGGTTTTGAACCACACCTTATAGAGGAATGTCGTGAAAGGAATGATTTATTAAAATGGAAATGGCAATCTAAGCAGAATTTCAATCTCTCATTGAACACAAAGTTTTTGGAATTGCAGTTCAAACACTAGATAATACCAGCCATGTTGGTTGTAAATGGGTATTTGTGCATAAACAAAATGAGAAAGACGAAGTTATTTGCTATATAACGAGACTAGTGGAATAAGGTTTTTCACAAAAACCTAGGATTGTCCATGACGAAATATATTTTCCTGTTATGGATGTAACTACTTTCGGTATTTGATTAGTCTGGTAATCCTTGAAGGAAGCGACATGTGGTTACTTCCTTCTGTATGGAAAATTAGATAACGATATTTACATGAAAAACCCTAAAAAGTTTCAGTTATCAGCAAATAAACCATGTCATATGTATATATTAAAACTTAATCGAGCCTTGTATGTTTGAAACAATCTGGATGTATGTGGTACAATCTTCTCAGTGAATGCTTAAAAAGTAAGGAATATGTGAACAATCCTATATTCCCATGCATATTCATTAAAAAGGCAAACTCTCGATTTGCTATAATTTTTGTATACGTTGATGATATCAACTTGAATGGAACTCCCATGGGCTCCAAAAGGTTATAAAATGCCTTAATAAAGAATTTTGGACGAAGGATCTCGAAAAAATGAGATATTTTCTCGGTTTGCAGATTGAACATTTTGCTAGCGCAATTTTGGTCCATCAAATGATGTATACTGAGAAAATTCTCAAACGCTTTGAAATGGATAAAGCCTATCCTCTTAGTACTCCTATGTTTGCAAGGACACTTGATATTCACAGTGATCCATTTCGTCCTAATGAAGATGAAGAGACACTTCTTGGTCCAGGAGTACCATATTTGAGTGCAATCGGTGTATTGATTGATGCGTCGGAAAACCGACTTTGTTTTACCGCAAACGCACAATGTCGAAAGATGTAGATAACAGCAAATACGGTTTATTCCCACGAGGAGTATGTATTAATTTAAGTAAATTTTGAGTCTAAAGATATTATTCTATTTTTTGTAAAGAATTAAACTAATGAATGAATTAAAACTATTTAACGAAGATTGAAATCAATAATAGAAAAACGTTAAGGTTTCGGGAATCCGATGTAGATTAGGATTTACTTGCGTTCATCACAAAGGGTATCGATTTTACTCGTGCAAAATAACAAATCTAGCTACTAATACACAGAAGATATTTCGTTTAAGAATCGAAGAAAAGAATTTTCAAAAAGAATTGTTTGTTCTCAACATAAAGTGGAATTTCGAAGTACTAGGTATACGTGGCATAAATAGTCAAAGAATATTCATAAAAAGATTATCGCCAAAAGGGTCAACGAGTTCTTCTACTAATCAAACAATGAACTATACATGGCATAGAGCATGAAAAATCATTGAGAAAGATAAAATATTGAAAGAGAGACAAAACATTAAGCTTTAGTCTTTGAAAACCCTAGTTTTGAAACACAAGAAAATCTATCTCTACAAGTTCATCCTTTCACCCTAAGAAAGTGATTTAGCTAGACCTAGCTTTCTTAAAAGCCATTAAAATTGATTAAGAACATATTTTATATGTGAGAAGTTGTGTAGAAAATTGTATCTAGGCTCCCCTTTATATAGGCTTTGGTACCTCCTCTTGATTATTATCCAACTAGGAAATCTAATCTAATTAAACTTTTCCACCTCATTTTGATCATTATCCAATTAAGAGACTTAACCTCCTCAAAAACCAACAAAACCCCTAATTTTCACGTCAAAGGCGAGCCCAAAACGCTTCTCTTATTTCTCTTCCCGTGCAGGCTCAATAAGGCCCAACAAATACCAAATCCAAGTTAGTTTCACGGTTTTGCTCATAACTTCTTCATCCGAATCGAAATGACCCATTTTTTTTTGCGTTGGCTTCGTAATTCAATTATCTACAAGATGGTGACAAGAAATCCTGGATTTGGACAATTTCCAGCTGATCTTGAGTCTTTATTCCTTTGTATCACTTCTTTCCTTGCACAATTAAGTGCTAATTCAGTTCTTCTGGACGACTCCACTTAATAAAAGACAAATAAACAAAAAAAAATGTAATATACAATAATTCACATGAAATCTAGCAAATAAGTGCATAAAATTGACACTCTAAATACGTAAAATATACACTTATCAAATTCCCCCATACTTAGCTTTTGCTAGTCCTCGAGCAAACTACAAATCTATACTAACCTAAACTACAACAACTCCCTTTCGTTGAGGATACGGTTACAATTAGCATGTGTAACAAGCCTTTAAACCCATAGGTGTATCTATTGGATGAGTTATAGTCTCGTGAGGGTTTACTAGAGATATACCCACAAAACCTACTCCAACTCTCAAATATTCCAAAATCGTAAGCATACAAAGAGCTATGAGGACATAAAGTTTCTGCACACTAATAATAAGAAGTTAGATGTATCAAAGAACATTATTCTCATGCTTAACTCTTGAGTTAAGAGAAAACCAACATATGAAAGAATTCAAGATCGAGAGCGACCGAATTTTTCTGCCTCACCAATAGGGTTTTATGAATTTGACACTCAAAAGACGCACTTTATGGTTCTCACGTGTGCAAGCAGGAATGAAGATAGAAATCATGCAAACGTTGAATGGTGGGAAGGAAAAGGAACCTTCTTAATTATATTCGATTACCCCATAGAAACGTGGGAAAAAAATGTTTTCTGATGATCTCTACGAAAGGAAATCAACCACTATACGAGGATGAGAATGCTCACTCACCTTGTCATCCAATCTACAATCAACACCACTCTCACAGTGTCCCATATAAACGTCTTCGGCTTCGACTGTAGATGATGAACTCTTGAACTTCGTAGAACTTTGACAATTTCAAACTATCTTCTTCTCATATTCTTGTTGCTTAAAACTTATTTATATATTTCTTCTTCCCCATGGCATTAACGAATAAATACAAAAAAAAATATACTCTAAAGCAATAAAAATAATTTTTTTTTTCTTCTCTTCCTTTTTCTGTTATATATATATATATATTGAGACAAGATATATATATACATATATATATACAAACTAAAAGAATAATAATGAAACTAATGTGGCCTTGGAAAAAGGACTTTACCACTTGATTTGTCACAACTTGTATTGTCTCGGTATCATAAACTTCATAAAAATCCACTTCTTTTGATTTTTCCGCTCTTGTACTTAGTCTTCAACTAGGATATAGAATTTCGCTCATTGTAATGTTGCTTATAAACCTTGAACGTCTTCAACTTTCTTAAAATTTGTAATGATCCGCTTGTTGATGATGATATGTTTCTATGGACCTGTTGTTGTCGAGAGCAAAATAGAATGATGCCAATTGTAAATCAAACTACAAGGTAAGTTTTTTTCGTAATTCTGACGTCACCCTCTTGATTGATAGAAATAACACTCAAGAGATCAAAAAGTAGTGCTGAAATGGTGCGAGGTTAGATAGCTCATCATTCTACCCAGAATTTTCTCAAATGAAACACTCTAAACAGACAATTGAAGGTTTGGTGCCTCACTCAGGGTATTGATTGATCAACAACTCTAATAGTGAACTCGCCACCGGTGGTTTAAGTCCCTTTTTGTCAGATCTAGCCTCTCAACAACTAAGAAACCCGAATATAGTTCTCTAATACTCCTAAGTTCGTTTATTTCGGTAAGAACTCCGTATGTAAACGTATCTAAAATTATACTAAGTGACTCTAAAATATCTAAAAGTTGGAGGTTTTATGCAAATAATTACAAGAAAGTTGAAAAATTTCTGCCTAAAAGTGAATACTTAAGAACTATATATGCTTAACACTCCCCCACACTTAAACTTTACATTGTCCTTAATATAAACTAACTCATTCAATGTAAAATCAAGATGGGAAATCCTAAAATGATATAAAACAAGCAATCAAAAACTAAAAAGATAAGGTGAAGGAAACAAATCTGATGGGTTGACTCCCATAAAGCAATTGATACTTGTTTCCATGCTTACGCCATAGTTAATCTCAAACAAAATGATAATGGTACCAAAAAGTTAGCTTCCAATCATAAATATAAAGTCTGAAAAGTTGGGGATCATCCCAATATATAAGTTTTGCTACAAATTTGAACCTGAAAACACTAGATTGATTAATACCAATAAAGCTAAATAAAGTGAAATCAACCTTAAGGTCCAAAAGAGCAAGATTCCGACTTGTAAACTCATTCATAGTAACAAAAAGTAAATTAGACTCACGAATTGCAAGTAAAGATTCTTGAGATATTTCAACACTTTTTTGTACCTTAAATCAGGTTCTAAGTCCGCAGAAATAAATTCCATGGTCGTGTTACCATCATCAACCATTTGAGGACGCAATGCGTTGATAATGTCAATAAGCATCAGATCATTGGAATATGCAAATTGAGCTAAACATACATCTAGTAGTTTAATTTCAGCAAAATCAATAGTTTGGCCAATATCAATCTACTCATCATTTATACAAGAATTTATAAAAGCACTAGATGGATCCGTGAGACAATCGTTCAATGCAACATAAGTTTCAGGAGTAATTGGATCATTATTATCTTCTTCTATGTGACCGGTAGGAATCTCACAATTCACATGATTAGAAGCATAATGTGACTCATAAGTCAAAACCTGGGTAAGGTTGGTAATAATCATAACCTTCACAAGGTCCAATGATCATACCCATGAGAATAATTCCAATAATTATTTACACACTCTTCTCTCCTAGGTTCCTGATAATAAGGTGTATATGAATATTCCCCAAGTGAACTATTAGATAACTCCTCTTTCTCGTGTCTTTTGGAAAGATTCCAAAATGCAATAAAATAAGCCAAATCACCGGAATCCATAATACAAAACAAAATTTACCCAATAACTCACCTTGTAAAAGCTTTGCGAGAATATCAAATATTACTTACTTTTCACCCGTGAATGATTCCAATGGCGCTCTTCAAACTAAGAATGGTACCAGAAGGAAAACTTGGAAGGGAATTCTAAACAATCACAAGAAAGGATGACTCAACCAAATCAAACCTATTGAATCTAGCAAACAAAAAACAAGATGGCTCCACTTAGATTGTTTCTAGACCAGCTTCTATTATTTCAAAAGGCAACTAGTTACAATTTTAGAAAACCTCTTAGAACGATCCGAATTAGATTAAGTCGAATAGAAACATGATAAGCTCTAAGGAGATTTGATAACCTTATCTCTTTGGTAACATTTCCTTGGGTTACAAGACGACTCGAATCTTCTTAAAATAATCTTCCTGAACTTTGAGTTAGGCTGACAGAGTAACCACTTCATTCCTTTTGAATGACTTTCCTATAAGCTCGTTACCCTATCGGTCTCTTTCTAATCAAAATTTTATGCTTAGGTTCGCGTTTGGTAACGTGTTCCTAAAGCGGGCAAGAAGGAAACGGTGATGAAATCCGAGTCCTTATCTTGTATGGCCAGTTCTTTCCCTTTACTAGAAAATAAATCTGTATTCAGTCCTCAACATATATGCATTACGAAGGAACACATAATATCACTTGCAGGGGTTTCATGGATTGATAGAGTTTTACCTCCCGTACCAGACGGGAGATGAACCGTTGAAGTGGACTCGAGCCACTGACTCATGTGTCAGTGTACGAACCCAAGGGGCTGAGATAATATCGTAATTGTCGTCATTCCCTGTGCAGTTTATATTTAATACTACCCTTTCATAGGGTTTAAAAATAAAAATAATGTCCAAAAATGTCCAAAAATAAAAGAAAATTACAAAAACAATTAAAGATTTCCTAATACAAAAATAACAAATAAAAATCCTAAAAAGTAAAGATTCAATAAAAATAAACTCTTCGTCTTCTTTTCCAATTTTTTTAAAGAATTAAACCAATGAATGAATTAAAACTATTTAACGAAGATTAAAATCAATAATAGAAAAACGTTAAGGTTTCGGGAATCCGTTGTAGATTAGGGTTTACCTGCGTTCATCACAAAGGGTATCGATTTTACTCGTGCAAAATAGAAAATCTAGCTACTAAAACACGGAAGATATTTCGTTTAAGAATTGAAAAAAAGAATTTTCAAAAAGAATTGTTTGTTCTCAACCTAAAGTAGAATTTCGAAGTTCTAGGTATACGTGGCATAAATAGTCAAAGAATATTCATAAAACGATTATCGCCAAAAGGGTCAACGAGTTCTTCTACTAATCAAACAATGAACTATACATGGCATAGAGCATGAAAAATCATTGAGAAAGATAAAATATTGAAAGAGAGACAAAACATTAAGCTTTAGTAATTGAAAACCCTAGTTTTGAAACACAAGAAAATCTATCTCTACAAGTTCATCCTTTCACCCTAACAAAGTAATTTAGCTAGACCTAGCTTTCTTAAAAGCCATTAAGATTGATTAAGAAAATATTTTATCTGTGAGAAGTTGTGTGAAAAATTGTATCTAGGCTCCCCTTTATATAGGCTTTTGTAATCTCCTCTTGATCCTTATCCAACTAGGAAACCTAATCTCATTAAACTTTTCCACCTCCTTTTGTTCCTTATCCAATTAGGAAACTTAACCTCCTCAAAAACCAACAAAAACCCTAATTTTCACGTCAAAGGCGAGCCCAAAACGCTTCTCTTATTTCTCTTCCCGTGCAGGCCCAATAAGGCCCAACAGATACCAAATCCAAGTTGGTTTCACGGTTTTGCTCATAACTTCTTCATCCAAACTCAAAATGACCTCATTATTTTTGCGTTGGCTTCGTAATTCAATTCTCTACAAGATGGTGACAATAAATACTATATTTGGACAATTTCCAGCTGATCTTGAGTCTTTATTCCTTTGTATCACTAACCTAAACTACAACAACTCCCTTTCGTTGAGGATACAGTTACACTTGACATGTGTAACAAGGATTTAAACCCCTAGGCCTCCCTAGTGGACGAGTTATAGTCTCGTGAGGGTTGACTAGAGATATACCCACAAAACCTACTCAAACTCTCAAATATTCCAAAATCGTAAGAATCCAAAGAGCTATGAGGACATAAATTTTTGTACACTAATAATAAGAAGTTAGATGTATCAAAGAATATTATTCTCATGCTTAACTATTGAGTTAGGAAAAAAACTACCATATGAATGAATTCAAGATTGAGAGCGACTGAATATTTCTACCTCACCAATAAGGTTTTTTGAATTTGAGACTCAAAAGACGCACTTTATGGTTCTCATGTGTACAGGCAGGAATGAAGATAAAAATCCTGCACACGTGAATGGTGGGAAGGAAAAGGAACCTTCTGAATTATATATGAATATCCGATATAAACATTGGAAGAAAAATACATGTTTTCTGATGATCTCTACGAAAGAAAATCAACCACTATGCGAGGATGGGAATGCTCACTCACCTTCTCATCCAATTTACAATCAGCACCACTTGCCAGGTTTAATTCCTCAAAAAAAAAAGACATTAGGTAGGAATGAAGCATATCTTTCAGTATCTTTATGGAACTACATACTTTATCTTTTTTTACTCAAAAGATCCATCTGAAGGTCTTGATCTGCACAAAGCTGTTTCTCAAACAGGTTATGTTTTTACCAGTGATTGAACTGCATTCTCATGAAGATGTTGCAAACAAACTTTACCAGAAGTTTACCATCTACTTTATCAAAACATTCATAAATTATTGCTCTGAACAAAAAAAACAGAGAATATGTATGGTTAAGATCGTTGATAGGTTATATCAAAGATTCTCGCGATCTGCCTTCAGTAACTAATCCACCAACGGTTATCTACGAGGATAATGAAGCATGTATATCACAATTCAAAGATGGTTACATAAAGGTGATAGAATAAAACACATTTCTCCAAAATTCTTCTATTTTAATCATCTTAAGAAGAACAACGAAATTAATATCATGAAGATATAATCATGTGAAAATATAGCTCATCAATTCACCAAGGCTCTGTCAACAATGGTTTTTCGGAAACTAGTGTCACCAAAAGGATTGATATTAGAATCATGGGGAGTATCTACACATCGAAGAACCTTGTATATACTGGACATCATCCCATTGTACTCTTTTTCATTTTTAATATTTTTTTCCCATTAGTTTTCCCTGCCAAGGCTTTAATGAGGAAATTATCGCAAGTCTAATATTGTTCTAAATTTTGTTATTATTGTAATATTTTTCTTTGATCTGGTTTTCTCCTTTTGGATTTTTCCAAGAAAGGTTTTAACGAGGGAATATTTTAAAATAATGGATATCCGAGGAGGAGTGTTATAAGACAAATGGGATATTGTGTCTATTCACTTAGCACCGGTCTAAGCTAGCCACACCAAACAACTTGTATAAGCTACTTAGAATTAGTAAGCTTCTCGTTGTATGAGACCAACACCTAAATCTAGAAGGTGTTGTATAACACGTCAAAGTAAACGTGCAAGTTAATGGTGTTGTTACTGCATAAATCTCATAATATGACATCAAACAATAGGTGGTGCCTACAAGTTAAAACCTTTAAACTTGTATAAATAGTTCCATTGGGCTAATGTATTTAGGTACCCCAATTTAATGTATTTATGTAATAGTACTATTTATTTTAGGGTTAATAGGTTTTTGGTACTTGGGTTTTTTTCCAACATTAGGGTTTGGTCTAACTTTTGTCCAACTTAGGGTTTAGATCTAAAATTCATGCTGACCGTGTTGACTGTTGTATGGTAAGTTTTTGAGAAGGGTAAGGATTGTAAAATAATCCTTCTGCCTAGTTGCAAGAACATAGAAGTATCCGCACATACTTATGCGCAACTTATGGCTTCACATTTAAAACAAAAAATATTGTATTCCTCTTTATATTCGGCAGGCGAATTGAGAACAGTCTCTACAAAAGGTTACAAGCATCTATGCTTACAATATAGTCTATAATCTCTACATAATAAGTCTCAAGCTCCTAGATGGGTTTCCCACTAGTATAGAGCAACTTGAGTCTTCTCTAGTGATATTCCTTGAGCTTAACGTCTTCTCTAGTGCTATTCCTAGAGCTTGTTATGTATCCGATGTATTTCTCTAGTGTTATTCCTAGAGCAATGTCATACTTAATTTCTTATTTAAAAAATATCAATTTATTGCTACACGCATAATCTGGGAGTAGCTAATGCTTAATCCCCAAAATACATTCTAGCTTAACACCTTGTTCGCAACAAACACATCATAAATTGCTCTCTGAGCTCAAATATGCTACTTTAGCACTTTGCTTAAAAATAAGCCACAAATTATGCGCCACTCCCGTTGGACGCGCCAAGAACAGGAAACAATCCCCCAATATATGTACTGAACCTCTCAGCTAAGCTAATCCTAGCCTTTTCTCTTATCAGCACCAAGTTAGCACAAACTATTTGGATTAGCACCACATTGGCACCAGTTAGCCACATTAGCACTAAAAGCACTAAACTTTCCTGGCGCTAACCCCAGCGCTGGAGAAGCGCCAACTAGTTTAACATGGCCTTAGCTAGAACATCTTCGCCTGATGAGGCCTTAGATAAAACACCATTTAACTAATACTCCTTATGCCTGATGCGTCCCATAGGTCTAACGTTCCTGTCCTGATGCGCCCCTTGGCTCTCCATCCGCCACTTGGCTCTCCAGCGAGTCTTGGCTCTTCAGCTCTCCCCCTTGGATCTCAAGCACGTCTTGGCTCTCCAACACGTCCTTATCCAAGCCTAGCGTGTCCCTCCAATGCCGATGCATCCCTAGCTAAATCCTAGCACGTCCCTAGATTCTCTAGCGCGTCCAAGGACTATGCGTCTCCAAGGCCTATGCGTCCAAGGCCAATGTGTCTCCAAGGCCAATACGCCCCTAGCTTCTCCAGCGCGTCCCTATCTTGCCCCTGCTAGCCTTCGCGTCTCAGCTCCTCAGCGTCTCTATCCTAGCACTCCCATGGACAATGTGCCCTTGGCTTAGCATAGCCATACTTAGTGACTTCGCCACAAATGCATTAACGCTAACACCTTAGTACTAACTGTACTATTGAATTGCTAACTTCAAACCCCCTTGACATCAGCTTCCTAGCCCTAGTATAATTGATATTTATTAGAGGTTGTGTATATTGGTCTTACTCCTGAGACGTTAGCACATTAGCCTTTTATATTAAAAGATTTAGCACATTCTTATTTGCGCTAAGTAGCTAGTATTAACTTTGCTAGATACTTCCCTCATAAATACGCATTTCTTCTCAATATGAGTCCAACATTAAATCTTATATGAATTCTAATAGGTCTCATTTCTTAAGATGCCCTCTACAACATTTGGCCTCAAATGCCTTTCAGACTTACGATAAGTAACTTCTGAGCCAATACTTAGCCATTAAATATGCCATGTTACTTTCAAGCAAGTACATGACCACTAAACTTCCCAGACTCAACATTAATCGGTCTGATTTTTAATCCAGTGAGTCGTGCAAGTTGCCTCACTAACTTAGCAAGTCATTTGACTTGACTTGACTTAACAAAAACAATAGTGGATTATGACTCCACTATTTCCACGAGATATCAAATACAACATATGGGGGGATTCTCATTTGGGTATTGGTCTAGCGGTCTACGGCAATCGTGGGTGGTGGCACCACCTCCACGAAAAAGAAGGTAATAAGTAATGGGCGATTACAGAGCAGTTAAGAGGATGGGGAGTACTGGTCAGACAGGTCTTCCCTACTTTTCGGGCACCACCCCACTACAATCTCCATAATCATCACTTCTCCGCCGCTCCCTAACTTCCACGACTTACAAGAAATCAGCGTGTCTTTGATACAGGCATATTTTATACATATTTACTTCCTAATTAATATTTGCTAGTACTTAATTTTGTGTTAATATTATTATTTTATTTCTATGATAGGTGGTTCGTATAAAATCAAATGTATTAAAATAAACAAGGCTAATTCGTGTACACGGCGAAGAAGCGTTGCAGTGTATTAAGAGGAGTGAGACTTGAGTCCACGTGATTAAAAGTGGAGTTGGTTGTTGTCTTTTAATAGAGACTTGACCATGCATAGAAGTATAAAAGGGAGACAAGAACTGGATGTGGCCCTTGCTGTTTGGTTTTGAAGTGAGATATGGTACGGTTGGTGGCTTGTCATGTGACGGAGAGAATGAAAAGTAGGTGTTGTGTAGAGTAGGGGTAGCTTGATGAAGTAGGAAGAGAAGGGAAACACGTGAACTAAAGAAGAAAAGAATTAGAGAGAGAGAGGGTGGTGTTAGCTTTTCTTGTTACGTGGAGGAGTTTGGTGGTAGCTTTTGTTGATAGTGACATGACCAAAGACCTAGGTTAGATGAAAAAGAGACCTAGCCTAGGGATTGTGACGTGAGATTAAGAGAGAAGTATAACACGTGGGCGCTAGGAGTTGGTGAGAGAGAAATCAGGTTTCTTTGAGTTTGGAAATAAGAAGGGATTCTCTTTTCTCTAGGTTTTTTTGGGAGGTACGCTAGAAGGGTGAGGCTAGATAGGAAGAAAGGACAACATGGAGAGAAGATATGACAGAGTTCTGGACAGACGGGAAGACATGACTGTTAGAAGAAATCCAGTGAACAGACGGGAAAATCTGACAGAGTTTTGGACAGACGGGAATACGGTGATATTTTTCTCCCTCTACTTTTCTTAATTATTTTTATGGGTTTTAAGAAACCCATCTCCATGTTCTAATTAATATATAACTAGGGTTTAATGTTGAAACTACTTTATAGTTTAGATCAATTAAATCAAATTATTTGATACAGACTATTATGATTTAAATAGATTAATTCCATGATTTGATTTATTGATTTAATAAAAAAATTAGTTGTTGTTTCACCGGTTCTGTACAATACAGTAACCTATGTGAAAAATTATTTGGATAGCAAATATGTATGTCTATTTATTTGATATTTCATGCTTATGTTAAATCCTTAGATGTGGTATGCTTAGAAGAGCCATATATTATTTGTGAACCTATAATTAGTGTCGTATTATTTTCTCACTAACGCAATTAGATGGTGTATGCATGAGACTTAGGGCTTTTGATGCGCCATGCTTAGGGTATCCCAGTGATATTTGCAACTCTAAATATTCAGGAGTTATGTTTCACTTCAATAATTAAATAGAAATAGTGGTGGATACTAAAAACCCTGGTTACTATTTCTCCCACTTGATTTATTTTATTAGTTTAGTTTGTTTTATTATTTTATTCATAAATCTAAAAATCCAAAAATATTATTTCTGATTAGTTAATTGAGATATTAATTACGGTGTTATCCCCGCTCCCTGTGGGTTCGACCCGTACTTGCCGTTGTCTGCATTGTAGACACCGTGCGATTGCGGTTTATTTATATAGGGTATTATAAAATCCTATCAATTTTTGGCGCCGCTGCCAGGGAGTGGTTGTGGAATATTGTAATTAGTATTTTTGATTTTCTAATCGTAGTTTAGGTTTTTTTTTTATTTTTATTTTGTATATATTTTGTATATATTTTTATTTTTAGGATTTTAGTTCTTTTTGACTAGTTTGTGTCTTAGAATTTTATTTCAGATACATTTGGGGTTGCTCCTGGTCGTCTAGCTCAACAAAATTCGTCTGCTTCAAAATATTCACGGGTTTCTTGCTTGTGAGTTATATATTGAACGATTTGGACAGGTTGGACGCTCATTACCCTAAGTTGTGAATGTTGATACGAGGTACTAGTACTACTTTTCGAAGTGGGAAAATACTTAGTTGAGTTCTTTGAACTCTTCCGTTCCAATTATAAGGGTATGAACAATTGTTTATTTTTATTTTATTTTCTTTTGTATATATGGAGTCTGTTTGCGTGATTGATTCTAGCACCAATGACCCGTTAGAGGCCTGCTTGGCCCATTTTGGAGCCTACTACGATGAGGAAAGGCATTCTGAAGAAGTTGATGCGTTGTTAGATTTTGTACCCGTTTTGGATTATAGAAAATGGCAACGTAAACCTGGTAATGATGTATGTGTTAATTCCGAGGAAACTTTATTTAAGTTTAACGACTTAGATTTTGTTTCTAAGCCCCTAGACTTCCAAAAGTTACCTAATATAGGGTTAGAATTGTGTGCTTCTCAAGTTTTGTTGGACCACTTTGCATCTAAATACCCAATGGACTTGCCTATTCCTGACACTGTTCATGAACCAATCAATACTTCCCCAATATTATCCTCATATTTTGTTCTTTACGCACTTCCAAGTGTAATAAAAACTTGGTTTGGGGGTAATCCCTTGTTTTTGATAGTTTCAGTGTCTCCGTGTTGTCATAACATAAGTGTGAAGTTGTCATTTGTAAATATTGTATTTTGGGTTGATCCCCAAATTTTCAGGTTATTAGTGTATGTGGATTTTTTTTGTACATATCCAGTAGGTAGATTTTTATTTTCTTTTTAGACTTTTTGTTTTTATTTTTATTTTCTTTTCAGTGTTATTTGTTATTACTATCGTTTGATGTGTGTTACAGAGAATACTGCTTTTCTTGCGTCAATCAGGTGAGACGTTCCAATCCCTTCTCTTTCATTTACATTTGTTTCTATTATTTATATTTATTGCATACCATTTTAGGTTGCACGGTTTGAAACATTGAGGACAATGTTAAATTTAGGTTTGGGGGTAGAGTTTCAGAAAATTGATGCCAATAAAGAAACTCTAAAATTTAGAAACTTGTGAATTATTCAGGATGACACTAACCATTCTAGGTAGATGGAAACATAGCTCTTATCTATAGGAATTGATGTGCCTAGATAAATGGTCTATTCATATCTGGATGCACTCAGGTGTTAGAAATAACATGATAATCATTGAACAAGCATATCTCGGAATCATCATAATCATATCACTTTCTATTTTTATTTTTGCAACTTTATGTTTCTCTAAGTGATTTGGTGGGGCCCTAGTATTTCCATGAGGTCGTAGTTCGGATGTATTAGAATTTTGATTTTGAAAAAAAAAGAAAAAGAAAAAAAGATTGACACTTTGACAGCAATATGTGTGTGTTTTCCCTGTCTCCGTCGCCTAAGCAAGCGTGGAATGCAGGATCCATGAGAACTATCATGTAATCTGCTGAAAAGGGGCATGCGCTTAGATTCAAAAGATCTAATCATGTAGTCATAAAAAAAAGAAAAAAAAAGGAAAAATAAAATAAAATATTATGTATATAAATAGTAATAAAAATAGGAGCATCCGAGCCAGACTTTATACTAATATTTTGGGAAACACCGTTCACCTTAGTCAACATATGCACCATTCATCATTTCTATATTCATCTTCTAATCTATCATGTGTTTGAATTTGATTGATCTCGCGCAATGTGAATTTTTATCCAGTTTTGGATGTTCAATGATTATTTGAGTAGAGTTTTGCATTCTTATATGAATTTTAGTACGCTGAGTGCAAACTCGTGGACAACAATTGGATTCATACAGGATACTGATTCATATAGTCGAAGAATTTTGTATGCCAACTAAATAGCTTGTTTAGTGTCTATCCTCCATCGTTCATAGGTACCTAAAATTTGGAGTAAAAGTTTTGTGGGTATACCTCTTGTAAACCCTCACGAGACAAAACTCGTCCGCTAAGGCCACTTAGGGGTTTAAAAGATTATTACATATGCTAAATGTAGTCGCAATTCCTGTGAAAGTGAGTTAGGATTTTATTTTATTTTTTAGATTAGTTTTGCTCGAGGACTAGCAAAATATAGGTTTGGGGGTATTTGATACAGGCATAATTTATACATATTTACTTCCTAATTAATATTTACTAGTACTTAATTTTGTGTTAATATTATTTTTTTATTTCTATAATAGGTGGTTCGTATAAAATCCAATGTTATAAAATAAACAAGGCTAATTCGTGTACACGGCGAAGAAGCATTGCAGTGTATTAAGAGGAGTGATACTTGAGTCCACATGATTAAAAGTGGAGTTGGTTGTTGTCTTTTAATAGAGACTTGGCCGTGCATATAAGTATAAAAGGGAGACAAGAACTGGATATGGCCCTTGCTGTCATGTGATGGAGAGAATGAAAAGTAGGTGTTGTGTAGAAAAGGGGTAGCTTGATGAAGTAGGAAGAGAAGGGAAACACGTGAACTAAAGAAGAAAAGAATTAGAGAGAGAGAGGGTGGTGTTAGCTTTTCTTGTTACGTGGAGGAGTTTGGTGGTAGCTTTTGTTGATAGTAACATGACCAAAGACCTAGGTTATATGAAAAAGAGACCTATCCTAGGGATTGTGACGTGAGATTAAGAGATAAGTATAACACGTGGGCGCTAGGAGTTGGTGAGAGAGAAATCAGGTTTCTTTTGAGTTTGGAAATCCGGAAAGTATAAAGAGGAAGAGGTGTTGACGTGAGAAAGGATTCTATTTTCTCTAGGTTTTGTTGGGAGGTACGGTAGAAGGGGGAGGTGAGATAGGAAGAAAGGACAGCATGGAGAGAAGATCTGACAGAGTTCTGGACAGACGGGAAGACGTGACTGTCAGAAAAAATCCAGTGAACAGACGGAAGATCTGACAGAGTTCTGAACAAAGGGGAATACGGTGATATTTTTCTCCCTCTACTTTTCTTAATTATTTTTATGGGTTTAAGAAACCCATCTCCATGTTCTAATTAATTTGTAACTTGGGTTTAATGTTGAAACCACTTAATAGTTTAGATCAATTAAATCAAATTATTTGATACAGACTATTATGATTTGAATAGATTAATTCCATGATTTTGATTTATTAATTTAATGAAAAATTAGTTGTTGCTTCACCGAATGTGTACAATACAGTAACCTATGCGCAAAATTAATTGGATAGAAAATATGTTTGTCTATTTATTTGATATTCATGCTTATGTTAAATCCTTAGATGGGGTATGCTTAGAAGAGCCAGTTATTATTTGTGAACCTATAATTAGTTTCGTATTATTTTCTCGCTAACGCAATTAGATGGTGTATGCATGAGACTTAGGGCTTTTGATGCGCCATGCTTAGGGTATCCCAGTGATATTTGCGACTCTAAATATTCAGGAGTTATGTTTCACTTCAGTAATTAAATAGAAATAGTGGTGGATACTAAAAACCCTGGTTATTGTTTCTCCCATTTGATTTATTTTATTAGTTTAATTTATTTTATTATTTTATTAATAAATATAAAAATCCAAAAATATTATTTCTGATTAGTTAATTGAGATATTAATTACGGTATTGTCCCCGCTTCCTGTGGGTTCGACCCGTACTTGCCGTTGTCTGCATTGTAGACACCGTGCGATTGCGGTTTATTTATATAGGGTATTATAAAATCCTATCAGTCTCCTTTGAACTATAAATAGATGATTCTCATATATTCGATGAAGAACATACAAGAGAACAAGTCAAGAGAAACTAAACATACAGAAATAACGATTTATCTCAGATATAATAATTTCTCCTTCACACATTACTTGTCACACTGATATTTCTCAACCATTTTTGCTTCCCTCCCCTAAGACCTACCTCAATCTTCTCCACCTTTGTGATTCAAGCAGGACGTGAATGACGATTTCTTGGTTTAGGCTCGTCCTGTTCGATTTTGATCTCTCGAACCTATTTGAAAGTACGGTTCTACATTACATTTGGTTTGACCCTAAAACAATTAGCGACCATAGTGGGAGATCAACCTCTCAATTAGAAAAGCCAATTTTCAATTATTCAAAATGGTGGATCTTAGGTCTGGAGCAGTTACAACTCCTATAGTTGGTTCATGTTGTACTGGTGGTGGTGATTCTGAAAACACCCCTATTGCTACCGAGCCTTCTCGTACTAATACTAGCACTTCTCCCCCTCATGATGACAAGACCACTGAAGACACCGAGAATACTCAAACTCTACTCAGCATGGCTTATTTAATGAAGAGACAAGAAGTCCTGTCCAGAACTCATGTGGACATGACCACTAATAAAAAGGAGGTACTTGCTTGCCTCAAGACCCTGATGGAGCAGCTCTCCCCAGAACAACGCCATCGCCTGAGGAGAAGACTAGAACCAACCTCAAAACGACTACTAATGCTGGAATATCAAAGACTCATATGAGTAATGAAGTTCATATCATTCCTGATCGTGCACCACAAAAGTACCAAGAATCCAATTTTGTCACTCGTGAAGATATGTAAAGACCCCTACAAAACCATGGCAAGGAGGACTCATCCTCGGCCCATCTACACTAACCTCCCTACCCGCCTGAAATTCAAAGGATTCCTCTTCCGGGAGGTTACTTTTCTCCAACTTTCTCATTGTACAACGGAACTGGAAATACTTGTGAACATGTGTCTCGATTTCACGAATCACTCGGGGGGCATGAATACAATCATGTACTATGCCTCAACTAATTTTTAAAGTCCCTTACTGAAAGGGAATATACGTGGTATAATAATATTGCTCCCAAAAGCATCTCTTGTTGGGAAGACATGGTTAATGCTTTCTACAAGAAGTACTTTTTCATCTCTGAGCAGATCACCCTATCGGACCTTGGAAGAATGTTCCAAAGAAATAATAAGCACCCTAATGAATACGTGAAGAGATTCAGAATTCAAGCACTGGATTGTCACGATCCGAATGTGACATAACATCAACTAGTGGAGCTATGCGTTAATGGTATGATCCTTGTTTATCGTGCTCTTTTAGAAAATTTACGTTTTTAAATTTTCTCTGAGTTACATAAAGCCGCGAAACGGTCCGCCACAACTTCTCAAACAATCCTGGAGAGAACTAGACCAGCGAGGGAAGAAATTCATGGAGATACCTGTGGGAATCGACGGCTAGTCAACAAATAGTAAAATATTCAACCATCAACTGGTGTTGTCAGTAACGAGGGATCCAAAAGAAAAGTTTCATCTCAGCAAGAGCCACAAACTAAACGTCCCCCTTCCACTCCATCTATGAACCAGTGACCAACCCAGCGAGTCACTCGCTCCTAATTCTCCCCTAAAGGGCCACGACAACGACAACAACAACTAAAACAACCACAAGAGCAGGATATAAAGCCTGATATAACTTGTCCCGATCTTCCAATCCCTTTGGAAGAAGTTCTTGAATTACTGGAGGCATGGGTACAAGAAGAAATCATCAAATTCCCACCAGTACAGCGCCCACCTACTCTTCAAGAAATTTCCAACCCGAGATATTGTCATTTCATCGGTTTGTCAATCATTCCACCAGTGAATACAATGGTCTGAGACGTATCTTAAAGGAGAAAATAGAATCAGGGGAATTGTGACTGGGGACTGAAGGGATTCACAAAAATCAACTTCTTTCCAGGAGCTTCACCATCTCTGGAGAGCCGGTCAACCAAACAGTTCTATCACTAATAAACCGCATATGTGAACTTCTCCACTTTTCAAAGAATCAGCGTAAAGATATTTTCAATGCTCTCAATTGAGTTGTATCTGGTAAGATCCTACCATCCTTTGCTTATCATGCTTACGCCCGAGATAAGTCTTCCTCGGAAGGCATGGTGAATCAGAATGATGAAGGGCGTAACCGGGGACTTTTCACAACAGCAAGCCTCAAAGACACTAAGTTCAGAAAGATACTAGTTGATGATGGCATGAACATCAATGTTATCAACGTCACAACTTTAAAATCGACAGCACTGACTCGACAAGAAGTTACGCGCTCGCCGACGACAGTTAGAGACATTGAAAGAGTAATCAGGGATGTTTATGGAGAGATCGTTCTCACAGTAGCGGCACGGACCACTCAAACAAGTAACAAGTTTCACATTTTCAAGGGGAGGCTCGATTACGAATATGATTCTAGGACGCTCTTGGCTCCAACAATCAGCAGCTATCATAAGATCTTGGTCAGAAGTCCCGCCTCGAGTTAATCGGCTTAGTCCTGGAGTCAGACCCAGCATTAGCAAGGAATTACCTCTGTACCTGGAAGAATACCAATTGCTGAGAGCCATGATAGAGGACGGACCAATCACCGATCGAGAGTGTATCAACTTATGTCAACAGATTCTCCACTCAGGTAGATCTTACCCAATTGGCTTCCTTATCACTAAATAATGTTCGCATCCCTGTAAACTGGGGACTATACCTTGTTGTCGACAACAGTCATGCTCTGGCCTGTCGTTATGAATGAATGGCGACTCCAGCTCAATATTTCAACAAATGGGTGGAAAGTACTCACGCAAAAATCATCAGAACCAACTCACGCGAAAATCTTTCAAACGCATAAAGGTTTAAATCCAAACAAACTTTTGAAAAAACAACTCAAGCCTCTCATAAACATACTTTCTTCCCTCAAACCTGTAACACCCGTAATTTTCATATGATGCTTACTCAGTGACGGGCCATGGCGTGGGATGAAGCTTCATCCTAAACTTATAAATCTTATTTAGGAATGTATCAGGGTGTGGATGCATTGGCCTTGAATTATAGTGCTAATGCACTATTATGCGTGATGCATATTCAAGAGTGCACCACAAGTCAAAAATGACCCATACCCGGGAAAGGCACAAATGGCCTTGACGCATACCCGAGAACGCATTATAGTGCTAACACACTATTATGCCGTGATGCATGATTGAGAATGCATCACTAACCCTATGATGCGTACCCGAGGAAGCTTCACTAGTCTATGATGTGTACCCGAGTACGCAGTAATAAAAAATACAGTCGATGGATGTCCCTTACCCTTCTATTCCAAATATATGGAAATGCGATTGAGACATATATAGGAGGGAGATTTGGTTGAATGTGCATGAGCAGTAATGCACATATATGTGGTGTGGCCTATACGTTAGTGCAAACTTGATGCTTAAGCATCAATATGCTTGTAGCTTACTGATAGACACATTTTTGTGTCCGATTTAATCTCAATTTTATATATTGTTGGTATTCTATTTTTGTACTTATTATGGTTTTTATTGCTTTTTAGGTATTTTTGAAGAATTGTTAAAGGCACCTTCACATTGGATTAAGGCACCCCAATTGATTTATAA
>JAJJMC010009994.1:5926359-5954560 GCA_023531435.1 Papaver californicum | reverse complement strand
ATGCTGGGTTGACGACCATTGATGTTCCATGCTTATGATTTACCTCTACTTGTTTGCATAAAAACCTATTTTGGCAATATCTGAGCTTAATTTATTTAAAAAGAATTACATGATTAATCACATAGTTGTGGGAAATAACTGAATCCTGATTCCTGGTTTTCTCCATATTTTCTAAAAACATCTCTAGTTTATTTTGCTTTGTTTTATTTAATTAGATTAAGTTTATTATTTTCTAAAATCATTACCTTCACAAGTTCGAGAATCGAACACTTTTTACCACTATTCTAAAATACATCCCTTACCCGAGCAAGCTTGAATTATGCGAAAGCATCATTCATCCGTGTTGCATACTCGAGAATGCATTATGCATGCTACATACCGGTAGTTATGCACATGCCTGTGCATACTTTGATAAAGTTCCTTGGGCTATGCAGACTAGGCTTAGATTGGTCTTTGGCCTTGCAACGAAGTTGGAATCAATGTTGGCTTTGCCTTAATAGGCTTATGTTGCTTGTTCCTTTCGAATTAACCCTTCGGATGAACTACGATAATGCTTGATCCCTTTAAGGTACGGGTTGGGTACGTAGGCAGCCGCAATATAATGCATTGAGGTGCAACACCTTCTCGCTCATATCATCTAAATTTTAGGTGGTTGCGACATTATGGTAACTCGTATCATCTGGCTCGGCAATGCCAAGTCAATAGATGATTGTCGGCAAACTTGATGAGGTAGTTGCATTCCATTTGATGGATGTTCATACTTCCTATCTATCCATACGGTATGAACAGAATATGCCTGGTTGTTGCACACTTGGAAAGAGCAAGATCAGTGGAGGTTCCAACGCATGGACGAAGCAGAGTTGATGAAGCGAGAAAATAGGCCTGAAATGGCCTAAGGGCTAGTCCAAGGCATAATTTATGCCTGGACAATGCTCGTAAGTATGTGATGTTTTCCAAAGGCATTCCCCATTGGTTTTAATGTCCTTGTACCCTTTGCTGAACAAGGGTGAGTTGGAACTGTATGGAAGCTACGTTTCAAGAATCATGCTTGGAAAGGCAAATTTACCCGCATTTTCCAGCGAGAAGTTAGGCTTTAAGGTCCGGTACATTCTTTCAAGCCGCGCATCGGGAGTTCTGGCCTTCCCAGCGTATAACGCCGGAGGAGGGATTTTTCGGTCCGTGATAAATGGTATCAGAGCAAGTTCCGAGAAAACACTAGGGACTGTGAGTTTTGGACTTGTTAGTGAGTGTTTGTAATGTGACTATAAAATTTTCCTTCAAAGGAAATAGAAAAGTTGGAAGAGTAGGCTCACTGTTGTGTGAAAATAGAGTGGATAAATCATGCCAAGTGCCTATACAATTTTTTTTTGTAACTTACTAGTTACTCCGCTAAGATTTGGATGAGTTTGACCTAGTTCTGTGAGTTTCAAAGAAAGCCGATTTGGAATGGTGGCTGGTACCTGACTACCCTTGGCACTGGAAATGATCACCCCACACTCGTCGTTGGTACGATGTGTGTTGTCAGGTTGTCTAGCACCCAGTTACAAGTGGAAGATCGTCATGGACGATGACTTGCATCCGACTACACTGGCATTAGAGTTTGGTCCTCACAGTACTACGCTAGAAACTGCTTATCAATTTGCGATGACCTTTCAACCTTCGTGAACTTTGTGGAATCTTAAGTATATGGTATGGGACGTTCACTTAAGATCCTGTATTGAGTAAATTCTTTTGCATTTTTGAGCATGTGGTATGGGACACATGTTTAGGGGTTCAAATTTATATTCTTGGTAGAGTTGTAAAACCTCTTCTGATCCTCAAGCATACGGTGTGGGATGTATGTTTGGAAGGTCTTAATCGGCGTTTACAACAATTGCGGACCATATTAGGATTCCTAGATATGCGGCATGGGACGCATATTCATAAGTTTCTAATATGTGTTTATTAACAAACTTTGGACCCTTGTAGGATGTTTGTGCATCATGGTATGAGAGATATGCGCAGGAAATCCAAATCGATGAAGCTTGTCTATAAAAGTTTTTGAGTTGAATTTCAGGGACGGAATTCTTTGAAGGTGGTAAGAATGTAAAACCCGCAATGTTCACATGACGCTTACTCAGGGAAGTATCATGGCGTTGTATAAAACTTCATCCTAAACTTATAAAGCTTACTTAGTGTTAGTACCTAAAAACTGATTATAGGAAAATCAATATACTGTAAAAGTACTTTATTTATATTCAGAGATCAAAATCGTACAAAGCAAGCCTAAACCACGATAGTATCCATTCCTCACTGCTTCGGTCACGATGAGAGGAAATGGGTTGATCTTAGGGGAGGGAAGCAAAGAAAGTTGAAGGAATTTTATGTGTTGAATTGTGTGTAAAGTTGCAGAACTATTGATAGAAATCGCAGAGCTTATGAGAATTGTAAGCCTGTTGTGATTTTGAAATGGGCTAAGGAGCCTATTTATAATAGTTTGGGAACACACATATCTTTTTCTTGTAAAGTAGTGGAAGTAATGAAGAGATAAAGTAGTGGAATTCGTGGGGATAATCGTATAACCTCCCATTATCCCTGGAAGTTTCTGGAAAACCACGATTCCATTATCCCGTTAACTGCTCCATCTTTACCACTACCTTGTAACTTCCAGATCATGGGGTGTTACCATGCCACATGCTGCTGTAACCGCCAGACCAAAACCCCATGAATTATCCCCCCATGTAACATGATTTGATTTCTCGCAGGAATTGGTGGAGTCGTGAACTCAGGATAGTGCTAGCACTAACCAAGATTTTACTAGAAAGGCATACCAAAGTTAACACCACAAAAGAAGGAAAATCCAGCAATGGTGCTGGGGAGAAGGTCAGGGCTAACAAGTTGGTGCTAGGGCTAGTGCATCACTAGCACCTTTGTCCATTCCTAACAAGTAGCGCTAAGGCTAGTGCAGCGTTAGTGCTGGAGCTAGTGCACCGCTAGAGCTTCCCAATGCTAACGAGTTAGCGATGTAGCTAGTCCAGCACTGACGGCGTTGTGGCCTGTTTGGCACACATTTTTTTTAGTTTTTTGACTTTTTTGGCTTTTTTTGGCTTTTTGGAATATGTGTGTGCTACTTATTGGTATTGAGAGTGTGACTAGGGTTCGCCCAGGCTAGCACTTACTAGCACCATGATTATTGGCTATGCACCACTATCTTTGATATTTATTAATATTGTGGCCATATTTTTGGCCTTTGAAGAGTTTCTTAATTGTATGAGATTCTTTTAGCATTTTATGCTTATTTTTATGCAGTGCATACAAAACATTTTCAAGAGATTCAGCCGTGGAAGTTTGCAGATTGAAATTATGCTTGATGCGACTCTGCAATTAGATGATATGCATCTAATTAGCGTTTTTATTCAGATATGGCTTAGCCTCTATTATGAATGTTCGCAATTTCGTATAATCCGTGATAGACACATTTTTGTGTCTAATTTGTTCATAATTCTCTGTATTATTAGTGCTCGATTTTATACTTATTGTGTGATTTTATGTGTTTGTATGTATTTTTGGGAAATAATCATTTGTGAAAAAATCGGCTTAAAAAGTGATAAAAGCACCCCCGAGAAAAATTACTAAAGGCACCCAAGGAAAGTTGTTAAAGGCACCCCACTTTTGGATTGGGGGCACCCCCTTCTTATTTCAAAAATTCAAAATCGGCATGAAACTATTTTTTTCCTATTTTTATGGGATTGAAACGAGTATTTGATATCCCAACATGACGCAACAATAAAAAGAGGTTGAAACACGTCAAATAGAAAGTTTCTCGCCGTAAAACATGGCTGGAAAACCCATGTGTAGCCGGAAATAAAATGTTTACCTGATTTGGATAAACACGAGTGTTGAGATTTGTGTTGGGAGATTATCAATTTCTTATCGATTTAGGAGGATTAATTAGGTTTTCTTAAACCTATATAAGTGAAACAAATCATAAGAAAAGAGCCAGACAGAGAGGGGAGGGGAGAAAACCCCCGAAAGTGATTTAAAAAAAAACAGAGATTCCCTCGAGATTTGAGGGCTCTGTTGTATACAAAAAGATTGTATCAAGTCCAGAAAAGATTGAGAGAGGTTGGGTCAAGCTCAGGAAGCTAAATTGAAGAAGAAAAATCATCACAGGAAAAGTTCTGCTGCTGCTGCTCCTGAAGAACACGAAGAACAGAGAAAAGGAAACTGTTTCTTCAACCGTTCTGCAACGTTTATCTTCAGCTGCAACAACTTTTTCAACCCATCAATAATGTTTATCTTCAGCTTTGCAATGTTTATCTTCAGCTGCAATGGTTTTTTCAACCCATCTGCAACAAATATCTTAGCATCTGCAACATTTATCTCCATCTGAGAACACTTTTCTTCTGTAACAGTGAGAACAGTGGTTTGCAACACCATTACACCGTTGCGAACCATCTGTTTTATTATTTTTTCTTCTTTTACACACTTTTGAGCCATGAATAATTGTTTTGACAGTGTGTACATCATGATGAGCTAAACCCAAACACTGGGACAATGGAGGAAGCCATATTTCATGAATGAATGGTAACTATTTTTTATTCTTAATGACTTTTTCATTAATTTTTACTTGATTTATGATTTTTCTTAATTAATTGTGATTTTGTTTGATGGTGTATGCTGCAACTTAAGAGCTTTTGATGTGCCATGCTTGTGATTTACAATTAATGTTTTAGAAATCTACTTTTGGTAAAGAAACAGAGTCGATAAAAGATCTAATAATTATTAAAGAATCATCGTAGAAATCATTCAGAAGTTATTTTGGTGGAATCCTGAGTTTCTCCAAATACTGTTAAAATATTTTATTTATTTTCTAGTTTAAATAAAAATTATGTCTAAAACGAATCTTCACAAGTCTCAGCGAACGAACTATGTTACCATTTTTTTGAAACGATCAATCAGCGTGTTCTATCTTATACAAATAGTTCGCATAGATGCATATGAAATAACGAGGATTTAATTGATTACGGCTCTGAAATTTCTGTGACGCGTATATGCAAAATGAGCTACAAGGCTAATTTTTCCAGGTGCTGAGTATCCCTTCTCGATTTTCTTGAAGAATGTGGGATAGAATTAATATTCATAATTTTGATGCTTGCCAGAAAATTATGTATATTTATTTTGTGCTTCTGCAGCTTGGCGAAAAGAAATATTACAAGAGAAGTATTATAATTTTCTCATTTGTCAAAAATTCACCATCAACATTAAGTCCCCTGCTTAGCGCGGAACGATAATGCGTTTCGTGGTAAGCACTAGATGGTGATTTGCGTATGTATACATACATACATATTATTTTACTGTTATAATCAAAATAAATCAACAAGTTTTTAGTTTGTCATACATTACCAGACATTTTGATTTTGATGATGCTCTACTGATGTTGAATAATTAAAGGAGTAATAGTTGATGTAGTAGTGCCTGTGGGATGATAAAACATCGTCTGGGGAGCGTAAATTAGTGAGGCGTGGCTTTTTTGTATGATGGAGATACCAAAATTGACCCTTGTATAACACAGGAGTATGGTTTTAATTAGGAAATCCTTGTTTGACCTAAATTTGGAAACCAATCATTATAAAAGGGAGTAACCTTTATATTTTTTTTATTATTTTCTCCCCATATCTCCAGCGCGTTCCACCTCTTCCAGCGCCTCCCACCTATTTCTGTTCAGCAGCAATAACTCCTCTCCCGTCGACGCCACCGACCATTCACCGTGGACGACTTCCTTCCGGTTTCAGGCACCGACCAGGTGTATATATATATAGATATATATTTTTGTTACGTGAGTAAATACTCACATTTTCTACTTAAGTACTAACTTCACTAATTTCACTAGCTCAGTTGTTTTTGCTTGTTTGATTGCATAGGCATACTATTGACTAGGTAATGATTCCCTCTTGCAGGTAACTCTAATTCTACAATTGTTGTTTCTGATTCTAATAGTTCTTCATTGGCCTCATTGCATCTAATTGAGCTTTAACCAAGTATGCTAGAGTTTGTAGCAATTTTCCTGGATGTTGATTTTAATTTATACATATAAGCATGTATTTGCATAAAATAGAACCATACCTTGCACATGATTGCTCAGCTGTTGACGTGAATATTATGCGAACCCATTGTAGATGTCTATCAATCAGGAGGATAATGTTACCACTGCTTCTAGTCATGGTGAAAGAGAAAATTCTGATGTGATTTTTCTAGATTATGTGCCCAGTATTCATGATGAGTTCTTTAATAGTTTTTTTGGAAAGGCTGCTCGCCCAGGTTATGTTGGAAATTTTATTCCGAACATTAATAGTCGTCCTCAGCTTCAGAGTATTTATCTATGAGCTTTTTTTAGGTGTTGTTTGCAGAGAAGAGAACACATGCCTTCATTTTTTAATTTTAAGACGTTCCAGATCCCTTTTCCTGAATGGAAAAAATGGGCTAAAGTTATGTTGGAGAATCCTCAAGTGAAGCTGGTTCTAGAAAATGCCAAAATACTCCATGTTGTGCGAGTGTCTGAGACTTTGAGGCTTAATAAGGACACAAAGGGTGTGCTTGCATTTGCTTCTCGTTGGTGTGGTCTACTCCGTTCAACAGTATGCACTTGGGGTGAATTAACCATCACTTTGGAGAACATGGCAATTTTGATGCAACTTCCCGTTGTTGGTAGTATTCCACTCGAATGGTATGACGAGGAGAAGAACAATGGTGGCATCCTTATTCAGAAGATCGCAGCTCTACCGAAGTCTGACCGCTGCAATAACAAGAATTATTTAGCTTGGATTGATTACTAGTGGAATGAAAGTATAAGTGCTAAAAGCCTTGTTGTTGACAATCCTTGTGCATTATGGCGTTCCTTATACTCTGGCTTTCCAGAGATGTGTTCGAAGATTCTCCTGGAGGTCAATTGAAGTCTGGACTTGTTCCGCTTGCTATTGTGCTCGCTGGTGGAAAGACCCTTCCTTTTAGTAACTTGTTTCTAGGATCTTTATACTCTCATTTGTATTCTTTTATCCGCTATATGAGAATTTCCAATGGCTATGTCAAGGTGGAATCTTTTATCCCAGTTATGTTTATGCAAGCCTGGTTATGCGAACATTTTCCTGAATATGCGCCGAAGACCAAACCCTCTTTCCCAAGCACCTACATAGAGTATGTGATAGGTGCATAATTCACACATATAAAGTAGTTTTTCCTGAACCTTATTTGCTATATTTGAGTGAATTACTAGGTATTTTGATTACTTTTGTAGTTTTGTTAGTTTTTCAGGTTACAGCTCAGAAACCCGCAGAATGGAGCTTAAGAGCTAGAATCACCGAGGAGCCAGTGAAACTCTGCTTAAAATAGGCCTTTCACATATCACAGTGTAGGTAATTGAATTACAAAGCCAATGGTGAAAGAATGAAGTCATTCTGATCAAAATTGAGGAAGATATGGGCAAAGCCCCGAAGTGGCTTATTTGGCCTATGCAGCCAGCGGCCAGGCGCAAGTGCGGCTGAAGCATGGATCGGTAATGTGCTAAGTCATGATTTGAAGAGCTAGAGTGGTCCGAGTGGAAGGTGGCTACCCTTGGTGGACTCATGGCTATCTTGTGGAGGTTCTATGGGATTGGGAAAGCTTTGGAGTTGCCATAACTTGTGGGGCTGGAATTAGGAAACTTAGCACATTTCCTAGTCCTAGTCGGTTTCCTAAAAGTGGCCAATTCTAGTATAAGAAGAAAAATCGGTTTTCTCATGGATTCTTTTGGTGAATTTGGGGAAGAGAATATAGGAGATCTTGTAGGAAAAGGAGAGTTTGAGGCAAGGAAGGAAAGGTGGGGCAACAACAATATTTTGGACTTAGCCACTCACGTAAAAGAGCTAGAAAATAGGCTAAAAAGACTGAAGCAAAGGTTGGCTGGGTACTCACGTATAAAAGGGAGAGTTTGCTGCTGTATTACATATCACGAAAACACATAGGTATACAGGAGATAGGGAGATACACGGACAGCAACAGGAGGAAGAAGACAGCAAGGGAAAAGGGGCGCTGGCCACTTTTCATACAGGCGATTCTGCTCAATCATTCTTCGCCATCTCTTCGGGTTTGATTTAATTTATCTCTTGATTTTTTTCCATGGGTTTTGAGAAACCCATGATGAGCTAAACCCTTCTATATTGGTTAGGGATGTAATCTAATGTTTGAAGACATGTTTATCAATTGAATGGCGCATATTCCATGATTTCATGCTGTTTTTAATATCGTTCATGTTCTACTGAATATAGTGTTATATATGATTGATTGCTGATTTATTTGAGTTGCAAATCAGGTAAATAAGTATTGATATCTACAACTAAACTGGAGTTCTGAGAGTCGATTCTGTCGAGGGACTCCGGTTATAAGTAGTATAACATATTTGTTAACAATACTTAAAATTGCCATGCGAATATGTGTAGAAGCTTGACCTAGGCTAAATCCTGTGGAGGTACTCACTTGGGTTGTTTAGATTAACCTCAACTCACAAAGACCATAGCTATCATTGGATTAAACTCGAGTGGAGGTACTCACTCAGGTTGTCTGGTGCTAAGAATTCAAAGGATGGAGGTACTCATTCTTTGATGATATTAGAAGTTTTGCCGAAGTAGACGAGATAACTGGCTACTTTAGGGTTCTTGGTATTACTAATGCATGATTGATTGGGTATGCTTTGATTGATAACATGTTGGATGATTGAAGATGAAACCTCTAACCAATGCTTTCTCTCTTATTTCACAACCTTAATCACTTGCGTTTTTACTTATTCGCTTTAGTTTAATTTAGCTTAAAACACGATTAAAACCCCCTTTGCTACTTACTTACGTGACTGAAAATACACATATATTGCTGCCTACTTGTGGGAACGAACTTGTTCTTACTCCTATACTTCATTATATTTTTAGAGAATAAGAACTCGATTATTTTGGTTGAATACGACACGACCAGTATGCTAGAATACTCCGTTGGATTAAGAAGAAACCTTCTTTTGTTAGTCTTATTAGCTTAATGGATAATGAGAAAGGTGAATTTCAGACCTTGGGGTTCGAAGCTTCCAAACGTGATTCCACCGGATTCTTTTGCTGAGAGCTCTGGTATTATTCTACGTTATGGCCCGAGTGATAAGGCTAATATTGTTACAGCTGGTGAGGCCACTTTTGTGAATAGTTGTACCCAGGATATATTCTTGTTGTCCGTTTCGACAAGTATATCATGCAGAGTTATAATATTGATAGGAAAGCTCAAAAAATGGGATTTGATCAGTCTATTCCTCACTTCCGTACCGAGGCGCCTTCTATAGACGAGCTTCAGCGATTTGAGGGTGCCCATACCATTTCTGGTCAAAGTATTCCTTTCTTCCAGGACGATAGAAAAAGGTGTGTCACAAATGAATACGCCAGTTTTTGGAACGTAGAACTTACCCTTCTTAAGTAATTCATATCTGGTGAGCCTTCTGCGGTACATGGTGAGTCTTCTGAGAAGGAGTTAGTAGATCGGCCAAAATTGAAAATTACTTTGAGACGCGATTCGATCGCTAACTTGACACATGTATTTGAAATCATTCTCTTTTTAATAATTTTCTTTTATTCGACGATTGGATGTTTGATTCATTTCTTGCAGTCGTGGTTCCCAAAGCACTTTGCGTATGGTATTGTGGAGAGCATCACTTCTCAGTCTGGGGACAAAAAACCACGGGTAATAATTCTTGGAAATAGAGACTGTCCTTGGAAGAAGGTAAGCGCCTTGTGTCTCCTTTTTACTCTTCCTTTCCGTATGAAATAAACCTATATATTCTCTTGACAAATATCTTTGCGCAGTTTGAGAGTGTAATTTATCAAGGTGACTTGAGTGTTCAATCTTTCAAGTTTGGTGTCCCAGCTGTTATTAGCTCCTCAACACCTTATGTTGTAAGTGAAGTTTCTCCTGAAATTCTTGAGTTGTAGAAATCTTCGTCTTGCTGCACTTAATGAATTATGATTCTTGTGAGTAATCTCTATTCTTAGATGACTAAAAGTATAAATACTCTAATATCTAGAAGTATTGTTGTGGTTGGAAGTACTGAGGAAGAAGGTCGAGATTATCATGGACCTGAAGAATCGTTCCAAACTAGAAAAATTAAAGATTTTGAAACTGAAAACGAAGAACTTTGTGTCGAATCTTATTATGAGATGCCTTCTTCTTATGATGGCTTGTCGCAGCTTCAAGTAAGTTTACTTTATAATATTTCATGAACTATATTGCTTGTGATGTGTCTTTTTTAACCCAGAAACCTGAACAGGTTCCTTCTAACGCGACTGTTGGAGAAAGCACTCTAAGTGGTGCCATTGTACAGAATACTGATGTGATGGAGATTTTTCCAGTTGAGCAACCGAACGCTGGAGTTAGCTTCGAATTCAAGTTTGATAGGATTCGACAAAAACACGTGCGTATTGGGGGCTTTACTGTTCCGTCCGACCATGCTGAGTTGTACACGAAAATATGGAAGAAATTTGGCTATTTTTTGTTGGTAATCCTGAAAAATATTGTATTCTGGAGAGGGATGTGTCTGTAATGTGGCTAACTATGAATGAGATGATTGTTTTTCCTCATAGAGAAATCTCTGAGATAGTTCTTCAAGATTGGAAGGATGCCTTGGAGGAGGCAGAAAGAGCTAAGCTTAATGTTGCCTGGATTTGTCGTCATCTATAAGCTATCGAAAAGTATTTGCAGGTTAAAAGTATATCTTGTAGCTTGGACACGGTCGCCAAGGCTAAATGTGAAGTTGATAGGCTTTCTCGGGAGTTGGAGCTTGCAAATAAGGCGCTTGAGCAACTGGAGAAGGCATATGATGAAGGTGCTGAGCCATTTTTAAAGGATTTTTTCTTGGTTTTCATAATTTCTCATATTTTTTGAGACATGTGGCTTGGTTTTATTTTGGGATTTTTTCTTGAATAGATAGAGATTTCTGAATAATTTGCAAGGATATATATTTTTTTGAAAATAAACAATAATTTGCTTGATTGAATGAATTTAAATCCTAAGTATGAATGCAAGATATTGCAATCATTTTGGATGAATTATAAATATTGCATAAAACAGGGAAATAAAGCAAGATGGTGGTAGAATGCTTTAAGCGTTGTGAGCTGTCATCCACTTGCCATGTATGACCACCTCTTCTGCCTTGTCAGTATTGAAAAGCTTGTAGCAACTACCGATTAATACCAGTGATAAGATATGGCTCTTCTTCAGAAGAGATTGTTATCTTTTTCACCATATTTTCGACATGGAAGGTGTTGGGTTCAAGCCCCTCAACTTCAGAACATGTCTTCTGAATAACCGGGTTACTAATTTTCTGATCTCCATTAAAGAAAATCCATACCCGTTTGATAAAATTTTAAAATGGATCAGCTTCCCATTCACATCGCCGAGTCAGAATAGGGTTGATAACTGGGTCAAGTCCCCAAACTTTGATGGGAAGTGGGATTGATAGTAGCAAAGGAGTTGGTTAGATGTAACTTACTTGTGTGCAAAACCTTTGAACATATGATGCCATGTCCTCTTCTGGTAACCGCTTCACATCCAGATTCACTGTTCGGAGAAACTCGTTTGATAGAGAATCTTCGGGATTTGTTAGCTTATTTGCAAGTCTCGGAGGTGTGGGAGCCGGTAAAGGAGACAGATTCGCTTTCATCTTGTTCTTACGGACCCACGGGCGTCCCAGAATCATGTCATAGCTCGGGTCCTCTTTGATAATGTGAAACTTGGCATGTGTTCGGGTATCACCTGTTTTCACTTTGATAGTGATGTAGCTATAGGCACTCCTGGACTTTCCTTCGGAAATCTTGATTACAGTTGAGTGTGTAGATTCGTGCCCGGAAATCCCCACAGCCCTCAAAGTCTTGATAGTAATGATATTGACGGCGGTGCCTGCATCGATTAGTGTTCGCTCGAACTCGGTGTCTTTGAGGCAAATAGTGGTGAGAAATCCCCATATAGGATTCTCATTGTGTCAGATGACCACGTCTTATACGGACTTGGGATATATAGTATCACTTTCAGTAAAGAGTAAGCGCTTACCCAATACAATACAATTGAGGGTGGTGAAAATATCTTTTCGTTGCGCCTTTGATAAGTAAAGGAGTTCACATATGCACTTCATCATGGATTGAACAGTTTTGTTGACTGAGTCCCCAAAGAGGGTGAAGCTCCTTACTGGGAGAGGATCTATGTGGACGCCTTCAGTCCCCCAGGCATAGTTCTCCTGAGTCGATCTTTTCTTTGAAGATACGCCTTAAACCATTGCAGTCACTGGTGGGATAGTTGACGAATCTGTGGAAGTGACATTATTTTGGATTGGACATTTCCTCTTCGGTGGGTGGATGTCGCACATGTGGTATCTTGATAGCTCTGTTTTATACCCATAGTTCCAGTCGTTCGAGGACATCCTCCATGGGAAAAGGGAAATCTGGGATTGTCTCCGTCTTGGTTTGTCGTGACTGACGCAAAGTCTCAGTCGAGCCTTTTCCTTGATTCTATTTTGTGGCTTTTGATGGAGTCGATGCGGTGCGCTTAGTCTGGGATGTTGATTGAGAAGTTACCTTCCTTTTGCCTCTTTCCTCATTAACAACACCTATAGAGTATTAAGTAGAATGTTGTTTGTTCACCAGGCGTCTACTTCCACAAGTGTCTCCATGATTTTCTTTTATGGCGGTCCTCGCTCTTTACAGCAAGGCTGGGGCAGTTGTCGCCGATCTTTTGTCGGCTTCGTGTAACTCAGAGAATGTTTGAAATAGTAAATTTTATAATAAAGCACGATAAACAGGAATCATAGCATTAATGCATAGCTCCACCAATTGTTGTTCAGTTAAATTACGGTCATGGCATTCGAGAGCTTGTGTTTTGAACTTCTTTACGTATTCGTTGGGGTTCTCGTTGTTCTTATGGAACATCCTTCCCAGATCCGAGAAAATGATTTCCTCAGAGACAAAGAAATACTTTTTGTAAAAAGCATTAACCATCTGAGACCAACTGGAGATGTTGTTAGGGGAGAGATTGTTATACCAGGTTTAAGCTCTTCCCGTAAGAGATTTGGAGAATTCCTTGAGCCGCAACACTTGGTTATATTCATGTGCTCCTAATCATTCCAAGAATCAAGAGACATGTTCTCGAGCATTCCCGGTGCCATCGTACAATGAAAATGGGGGAGACAAATATCCGTTTGGGAGCGCAATCATTTAGATTTTAGTTGGTTAAGGGGGTTGATGCTGATGGAATGAGGATGAATCTTCCTTTATACGATTTTGCAAGAGCCTTTCCAGATCTTCACGAGTGATAAAATTTTGTTGTGGTTGATTTTTCTCTGGTACGCGATCAGTGATAATATGTACCTCGCCATTTTCCTGAGCTTTGGCTCTCGATGTGCTGGCGCCATCGGTAGTTGTGTTCTTTGTATTCTCCATTTGGCGATGGTGTTGCTCTGGTGATAACTGCTCCGTTAGAGTTTTAGGAAAAGTAAGAACTTCTTTCTGGGTAGTGGCCATGGGTATTTGAGTTTTAGCCAAGGTACGTTTCATCAAATCAGCCATGGTAGGTGGCGCCTGTTCCTTATTTTTAGCGTTTTCAATGGTGGTGTTTTGAGGAGTAATTTCTGGAACTCCACCAATGGTATTACCATCATTCAAAGTGGGTTTTGAACACGAATTGGGATTAGTTGTTGAACCTGATTTAAGATCTACTATTTTTTGAGTGATTGAAAAATTGAATTTCAGATGATTAAATAAAATTGGATTTGTGAACGAGAGATTGATCTCCCACTGTGGTCGTCAATTGTTAGTACCTAAAAATTGATTCTAGGCAAAACAATATATTGTAGAAGTACTTTATTTAGATTCAGGGATCAAAATCGTACAAAGAAAGCCTAAACCACGATAGTAGCCGTTCCGCCCTGCTTCTGTCACGATAAGAGGAAATGGGTTGATCTTAGGGGAGAGAAGCAGAGAAAGTTGAAGGAATTATGTGTGTTGAATTTTGTGTAGTGTTGCAGAATTATTGAGACAAATCACAAAGCTTATGAGAATTGTAAGAATGTTGTGATTTTGAAATGGGCTAAGGATCCTATTTATAATAGTTTGGGAAAACACGTATCTTTTCCTTGTAAAGTAATGGAAGTAGTGAAGAGATGGAGTAGTGGAATTCGTGGGGATAATGGTATAACCACGCATTATCCCTGGAAGTTTCTGGAAAAACCACGATTCCATTATCCCGTTAACTGCTCCACCTTTACCACTACCTTGTAACTTCCAGACATAGGTGTTACCATGCCACATGCTGCTGTAACCGCCAGACCAAAACCCCATGAATTATCCCCCAAGTAACATGATTTGATTTCTCGCAAGTACTGGTGGAGTCGTGAACTCAGGATGGTGCTAGCACTAACCACGATTTTACTAGAAAGGCCTAGCAAAGTTAGCACCACAAAAGAAGGAAAATTATAGCAATGGTACTAGGGAGAAGGCCAGGGATAACAAGTTAGTCTGGGGCTAGTGCAGCACTAGCGTCATTGGCCAGCACTAACAAGTTATCGCTGAGACTAGTGCAGCGTTAGCGCTGGAGATAGTGCACCGCTAGCGCTTCCCAGCGCTAACGAGTTAGTGATGGAGCTAGCCAAGCACTAGCACTTCTCCATCCCTGTTTGGCGCGCGCTTTGTTAGTTTTTTGACTTTTTTATGGCTTTTTGGCACATGTGTGTGCTACTTATTAGTATTGAGAGTGTGACTAGGGTTCTCCCAGGTTAAAACTTGCTAGTACCATGATTGTTGGCTATACACCACTAGCTTTGATATTTATTAATGTTGTTTCCATATTTATGGCATGTTTATAGTTTCTCAATTGTACGAGATTCTTTTAGCATTTTATGCTTATTTTTATGCAGCGCATATAGAACATTTTCAAGAGATTCAGTTGTGGAAGTTTGGAACTTGAAATTATGCTTGATGCGACTCTTGAATTAGATGATATGTATCTAATTAGTGTTTTATTCAGATATGGATTAGCCTCTATTCTAAATGTTCGCAATTTCGTATAATCAGTGTTTTCTGCCTTATACAAATAGTTCACGTAAATGCATATGAAATAACGAGAATTTTATTAATTACGGCTCTGAAATTTTTGTGATGCGCATATGCAAAACGAGCTACAAGGATAATTTTGCCAGGTGATAAGTATCCCTTCTCGATTTTCCTGCAGAATGTGGGATAAAAGTAATATTCATAATTATGATGTTTGTCAGAAAATTATGTATATTTATTTTGTGCTTCTGCAGCTTGGAGAAAACCAATATTATAAGAAAAATATCATAATTTTCTCCTTTGTCAAAAAATAACCATCTACACTTAGGAATGCATTAGGGTGTGGATGCATTGGCCTTGAATTATAGTGTTAAGGCACTATTATGCGTGATGCATATTCGAGAGTGCACCACAATTAAAAAATGAACCTTACTCGGGAAAGGTACAAATGGCCTTGACGCATACCCGTGAACGCATTATAGTGCTAGGATACTATTATGCCGTGATGCATGATTGAGAATGCATCACTAACCCTATGATGCGTACCCGAGGAAGCTTCACTATTCCGTGATGTGTACCCGAGTATGCACTAGTAAAAAGTGCGATCGATGGATGTTCCTTACCCTTCTATTACAAATATATGGAAATGCGATTAAGACATATATAGGGAAGGAGCTTTGGTTGAATGTCATGAGTGGTAATGCACATATATGCGGTGTGGCTTATAAGTTGGTGCAAACTTGATGCTTAAGCATCAATATGCTTGTAGCTTACCCGAGAAAGCTTAAATTATGCGAAAGCATCATTCATTCGTGTTGCGTACTCGAGAATGCATTATGCATGCTAAGTAGCTATAGTTATGCACAAGCATGTGCATACTTTACTAAAGTTCATTGGTCTATGCGGACTAGGCTTAACTTGGCCTTTGGCCTTGCAACATAATTGTAATCGATGTTTCCTTAATAGGCTTATGTTACTTGTTCCTTTCTAATTGACCCTTCAGATGAACTACGGTCATGATTGATCCTTCAAGGTACGGGTTGGGTACATAGGAAGCCGCAATGAAATACATTAAGGTGCAACACCTTGTCGTTCATATCATATAATTTAGAGGTGATTGCGATATTATGGTAACTTGTATCATCTGGCTCGGCAATGCCAAGTCAATAGATGATTGTCGGCACACTTGATGAGGTAGTTGCATTCCATTTGATGGATGTTCATACTTCCTATCTATCCATACGGTATGAACAGATAATGCCTGGTTGTTGCACCCTTGGAAAGAGCAAGATCAGTGGAGGTTCCAACGCATGGACGAAGCAGAGTTGATGAGGCGAAAAATAGGCCTGAAACGGCCTAAGGGCTAGTCCAAGGCATAAGTTAGGCCTGGACAATGCTCGTAAGTATGTGATGTTTTCCAAAGGCATTCCCCATTGGTTTTAATGTCCTTGTACCCTTTGCAGAACAAGGGTGAGTTGGAACGATATGGAAGCTACGTTTAGAGTATCATGCTTGCAAAGAATCCATGGAAAGGCAATTCTACCTGCATTTGCCAGCGAGAAGTTAGGCTTTAAGGTCCGTTTACAGTCTTTCAAGCCGTGCATCGGGGAGTTCTGGCTTGCCCATCTCATAGCGCCGGAGGAGGGATTTTCCGGTCCGCGACAAACCCATCCTTGAATCATCTTCGCGGCTTTCATAAATTCTCAGCAAGATAGGGACCTACGCATGTACAAAAGTCGTATCAGAAAAAAAGAATCAGCGTTCGTGTCAGGGACGCCCAATTACCATAATCCTGGAATTTTCTACGGGGAAGCGACAATAGGTGGATGGAACAGAAACTCCCCCCTTCGCCCCCCCCCCCCCCCCCCACCCCCCCCCCCCCACACACAAGTACCCGGGAAGAGTCCTGCTGGAGCCAAAGTAAATGTTAACACCTGCACCAGGATACTTAGTGGAAGTGTTACCTTCAATGAGCATGCAAGCAAGGGTCTTCTCATGATTTTCAGTACAGGAAAGGGCATTATCTACATCGGGATCAACGGGATGCATCAATAATGAGGGCCAGCCTCCAACCTCTCTCTGACTTGTTCTAGGGATGCGTCATTGTCTCTCATCAAAAGAAGCCTTGTTGCATCTTAACATCCTGGACGACAACGATGGATTCAACTTCAATTGAGATACTCTCCCCAGTCCCAGCACTACAACAACAACGAAGAACGGCTCCAACTTTTATGATTTCCCATGTCCTCAGAGATTTTTGGAACCATGGACCTGTGATGACACCAAAATTATCTTCTGCCTAGTAGGGGATCCAAGTGAGTTACACTTGGGGACTTCCGACTCCCTCACTTCTGAAAGTTATACATAGTAACCATCCTTCGACTAGAAGGTCTGATCAGCAATGGTACTAGCAACAAGCCCTCTCTACATCAATATTCACATGAATAGGGAGCCTCCTTTTCTTTCCTGATCACATCCAGAACGTCGCTTTAGATTCAGGTATCTCATTTCAACTTCTCGAATATTGATTTACAAGTTGCTAGTCAGAAATCCAGTAATATGCTCACCATGGAGAAAATCACACACCTCGGCTTCCTAGTACATGTCCTGTCTCATGAAACTTGTCACGTCTCCTGGTACCTGTCATGCTCCCTGGTACTTGTCTTGCTCTCTGGTACCTATCATGTCACCTATTACCTGTCATGCTCTCTGAGCTAGAATCATCATGAAGCCAGCATCTTTACAACAGTAACATCTCACAACATCACCTTCAGGCACCAGCTCGGTCCACTCCTCTATTCCCTGATGCTCCTGTCAGTACCTCTTCAATTTTCAAAATCAGAAATCGACAACAATCTGTAAAGAACGGGCCAAAACATCCTTCACGAGAAGTGTTTTTCCATGTCTCTACTATGACATACCAGAAGGAAACCTCAATCGGAAACATGAGCTAGGAGATATTTCCCTTACACTAAAGTCTACAGGGTCTGCAAATTCACACGGGATTACTAATCACAAATGTTTACACATGGTTGGATGACCTAGAAAACTCCGAATTGAGTGGTTTTTTTACATATGATAAATTGGTCTCTTGGCTTTAAAAGTTGTGGTCAAATGTCAAAATCAGATATCGTATGAAACTTCAACAGCTTCGGAAGCGAATGGTGTGCAAACTAGGGTTCGCAAACGGGATTCAGAAGACTTAGCTTTATATAGACCTTGTCTGCCCATAGACTTTCATCTTCTCAGACATACCATCATGTCAGTTCGCACTGCATCTCCCAAGGAAACCTCATCAACCTTTCTACGACAAAAGAAATGGAGTCCACCGCCAACCTCACCTGTAGTTCTGATCTCCACGACCTTTTTCTGCCGGTTTCCAATATTTCCAACTTTGCTGCTACTAGCTACAACTCAAAGCTTCGTCTCTGGGTGTCCTGTCTCTCATCTATTGCTGCTTTGATGATTCAATTACTAGCACTTTATCAAGTCATACTTAAAACTTAAGCAAGCACCGGAACCAACTACTTGCTTACACGAAAGTTTAAATCTAAGGCTTAACTCTGCATCAAAGACATTTCCCGGAGGAGACAAAGCTAAAAATGCTTGATGGACACATACATGAAGAATCGATCCAGCTTACTTGATACTCTATTTGAGATGAGGTGGACCTGTTTGAAAAGAAAGAAAGAGAAAAAGTGCCGACCATATCCCCTCTCTACTCACGGGCAAGCTAGAATTTGTGACAAGAACATGAAAATCTATTAATCCCAACCAGGATTAATGATAAGGGGTACATATCTCAATCTCGGGTAAGACAAAGCTTACCAAGTTTCTTCCCTGACCAATGTTCCTCATAGACATACTCTCGATGACCATGCTGGTAGCTACTCCACCAACGTGATTGGATCAGAAGTTCAACCCAGCTAAGCTTCCCTTGGCTCACAAATTAGAAATTCCGGGCAAGAACGTGGGAATCTACTAATCCCCGACAAAATTCATGCTAAGAGGCAATTATCCCAGTACCTAGAAGCCAGAAGCTAAGTATATCTTCTTCTACTCTTAAATTTTAAATTATGATATAATCATTATAAGCATACTGTCACCATATAGTACTTACTGTGCAACATTATTGTTCCTCACTATGCATGGGACTTAATGTAGATGGTGAGTTTTTGACAAGGGTCAGAATTGTAAAATCACCCTTCTGCCTAGTTGCAGGAAAATAGAATTATTCGCACATACTTATGCGCTACTTCTGACTTCACATCAAAACACAAAATATTGTATTTCTCCTTATATTCTGCAAGCGAATTGAGGATACAGTCTCTACAAAAGGTTACATGCATTTTATGCTAACAATGTAGTTTATAATCTCTACATAATATGTCTCAAGATCCTAGATGGGTTTCCCACTAGTATAGAGCAACTTGAGTCTTTTCTAGTGTTATTCCTAGAGTTCAACGTCTTCTCTAGTGTTGTAACACCCATAATTTTTGCATAACGCTTACTTAGGGACGCGTCATGGCGTGGGATAAAGCTTTATCCTAAGTTTATAAATCTTACTTAGGAATGCATCAGGATGTGGATGCATTAACCTTGAATTATATGCTAAGGCACTATTATGAGTGATGCATATTCGAGAATGCATCACAAGTCAAAAATGACCCTTACCCGGGAAAGGCACAAATGGCCTTGACGCGCACCCGAGAGCGCATCATAGTGTTGAGGCACTATTATTCCGTGAAATTCATAAAGCGTACCCGAGAGCGCATCATAGTGGTAACGCACTATTATCCCGTGATGCATACCCGAGAATGCATCACTAGAAAGTGCAGTAGATGAATATCATCTACCCTCCTTATATCCACTTGTAGAAATGTGAATAAAACATATATAGGGAGGAGTTGTTGGTTGGAAATCGATGAAGCGTACCCGAGGATGCTTACCAAAAAAGCATCCCAATTGATATGAAGTGTACCCGAGGACACGTACCCGAGGAAGCTTCACTAATTCGTGATGTGTACCCGAGTATGCACTATTAAAAAGTGCAGTCGATGGATGTCCCTTACCTTTCTATATCAAATATATGGAAATGCGATTAAGACATATATAGGGAGGGAGCTTAGGTTGAATGTGCATGAGCCGTAATGCACATATATGCAGTGTGGCATATACGTTGGTACAAACTTGATGCTTAAGCATCAATATGATTGTACCTTACCCGAGTAAGCATGAATTATGCAAAAGCATCATTCATCCATATTGCGTACTCGAGAATGCATTATGCATGCTAAATAGTAATAGTTATGCACAAGATGGTTCATACCTTGTCAAACTCCTTTGACCTATGCGGACTAGGCTTAGCTTGGATTTTGGCCTTGCAACAAAGTTGTAATCGATGTTGGATTTGTCTTAATAGGATTATTTTGCTTGTTCCTTTCGAATTGACCCTTCGGATGAACTATGGTCATGCTTGATCCCTTCAAGGTACGGGTTGGGTACGTAGGCAGCCGCAATGAAATGAATTAAGGTGCAGCACCTTGTCGCTCATATCATCTAATTTAGAGGTGATTGCAACAATATGGTAACTCGTAACATCTGGCTCGGCAATGCCAAGTCAAAAGATGATTTTTTCCACACTTGATGAATGGAATATGCCTGGTTGTTGCACGCTTGGCAAGAGCAAGATCAGTGCATTATCCAGCGCATGCACGAAGCAGAGTTGATGAAGCGAAAAATAGGCTTGAAATGGCCTAGGGGCTAGTCCAAGGCATAAGTTAGGCTTGGAAAATGCTCGTATGTATTTGATGTTTTCCAAAGGCATTCCCCATTACTTTTAATGGCCTTGTACCCTTTGCAGGACAAGGGTTAGTTGGAACGGTATGGAAACTACGTTTCGAGTAACATGCTTGCAAAGGAAATCTACCTGCATTTGCTAGCGAGAAGTTAAGCTTTAAGATCCGATTACTATCTTTCAAGCTATGCATCAGGGAGTTATGGTCTGCCCAGCGCATAGCGCCGGAGGCGGAATTTCCCGGTCCATTGCAAGTGTTATTCCTAGAGCTTGTTCTGTATCCGATATCTTCTCTAGTGTTATTGCTAGAGCAATGTCGATGCTTAATTTCTTATTTAAACAATATCAATTTACTGTTACGCGCACAATCTGGGAGTAGTTAATGCTTAATAGCCAAAATACATTTTAGTTTAACACCTTGTTCGCAACGAACACATCAAAAATTGCTCTCTGAGCTCAAAAACGCTACTTTAGCATTTTGCTTAAAAATAAGCCACAAATTATGCGCCACTCTTGGACGCACCAAAAACAGGAAGCAATGCCCCAAAAGACGTATTGAACCTCTGAGCTAAACTAACACTATCCTTTTATCTTATCAGCACCAAGTTAACACAAGATATTTGGATTAGCACCATATTGGCACCAGTTAGCCACATTAGCGCTAAACTTTCCTGGCGCTAACCCCAGCGTTTGAGAAGTGCCAACTAGTCTAACATGGCCTTAGCTATGACATCTTGACCGGATAAGGCCTTAGATAGCACACCATGAGCCTAGCGCTCCCGATTGATGCGTCCAATGAGCCTAGCGCCTTCGGCTTGATGCGTCTCATAGGCCTAGCGCTCCCGGCCTGATGCGTCCTATAAGTCTAGTATTCCTGGCCTGATGCGCCCCTTGGCTCTCCAACACGGCACTTGGCACTCACATGAGTCTTGTCTCTCCAGTACGCCCCCTTGCCTCTCAAGCGCATCTTGGATCTCCAACACGTCCTTATCCAAGCCTAGCACGTCCCTCCAAGGACGATGCAACCCTATCCAAATCCTAGCACGTCCCTAGCTTCTCTAGTGCGTCCAAGGCCTATGTCTCCAAGGCCTATGCGTCCAAGGTAATTACGTCTCCAAGGCCAATATGCCCCTAGGTTCTCCAGCGCGTCCCTAGCTTGGCCCTGCTAGCCTCTGCATCTCAGCTCCTCAACGTCTCTGTCCTAGCACTCCTATGGCCAATGTGCTCTTATCTTAGCATCTCCATACTTAGTGACTTAGACACAAATGCATTAGCGCTAACACCTTAGTACTAGCTCTACTAATAAAGTGATAAATTTAAACCTCTTTGACATTAACTTCCTAGCCCTATAATTGGTATTTACTAGAGGTTGTACATATTGGTGTTACTCATGAGACGTTAGCACATTAGCATTTTATATTAAAAAATCTAACACATTCTTTATTTGCACTAAGAAGCTAGTACTAGCTTTGCTAGCTACTTCCCTCAGAAATACGCCTTTATTCTCAATATGAGTCCAACATTAAATCTTATATGAATTCTAATAGGTCTCATTGCTTAAGGATCCCTCTACAACATTTGGCCTTAAATGCCTTTCAGACTTACGATAAGTCACTTCTGAGCTAATACTTAGTCATTAAATATGCCATGTTACTTTCAAGCAAGTACATGACCACTAAAAATTCCCAGACTCGAAACTAATCAGTCTGATTATTAATCCAGTGATTCGCGCAACTTGCCTCACTGACTTAGTAAGTCATTTAACTTAAGTTGACTTAATCAAAACAATAGTGGCTTATGACTCAACTATTTCCACGACATATCAAATACAACATATGTGAGGATTTTCATTGGGGTATTGATCAGGAAGTCTATAACAATCGTGGGTGGTGGCACCACCTCCACGAACAAGATGGTAATAAGTAGTGGGAGGTTACAGAGCAATTAAGAGGATTAAGAGTAGTGGTCATACATGTCTCCCTACTTTCCGGGCACCACCCTACTACAATTTCCATAATCATCACTTCTCCACCTCTCCCTAACTTCCATGACTTACGAGAAATCAGTGTGTTTCCTTTGGACTTTAAATAGATGATTCTCTTATATTCGAAACAGGACAGACAAGAAAACAAGTCAGGAGAAACTAAACATACAGAAATATCGATTCATCTGAGAGATAATCCTTTCTCCTTCACACATTACTTGTCACACTGATATTTCTCATCCTTTTTTGCTTCCCTCTGTTAAGACCTACCTCAATCTTCTCCACCTTTGTGATTGAAGCAGGACGTGAACGGCCATTTCTTGGTTTAGGCTTGTTCTGTTCAATTTTGATCTCTCGAACCTACTTAAAAGTATGATTCTACCGTATATTTGTTTTTACCCTAAAACAACTGTTTATTACCAGATTTTAATTAATTTACAAAATAAAAACATTGAGTTTACAATCGTAACCTTGAAGTGAGACTGGAATCCAACGACTTTAATAACACTGCTAAGCCTTTGGTCCAAATCAAACATCCAAACATCTATTACCCTAATTCTATATTCATCTTCCGTCCGTCTCATAAGTTTAGAACCCACTACTCGATGGGGTGTGCTGAAATTAGAGAAGAACAATGAAGGGAGAATATATGGTCTACTGTGATGATAGGTTAATGATGAAAACTCAGTCGAGATTTGTTGGTGAGGACACGACATAGTGGTTTTGGGTTGATTTGGTCTGATTTAAATGATTAGGTTTGTGTTGAATGATTCAAATTTGCAGGAAGGTGAAATTGTGATTGAAATCATCAATTAGAGTACAAGGGTTTGAGTGAAGAAGAAAGTGCATCTAAGGTTAGTGAATGATTAATGTCTTGAATTAAGATGGAAGAGAGGATTATGGGTTTGTCTACATCGAAAAAAAGAGAAGATTGAGAATTGTTTGAGGCTTGGAAGAGACGAGTTGGTGATGGGTTTTAATTTATTTTTGAGTAAGAAGGTGGTTTGATGGTGATAAATCTGAACTTCAGTTTGCAGACAAACTGAGATGGAAGAAGCTGTTGAGTTAGCTAGAAAAGAGGGTTCTATTGAAAGAACCCAGGGAAGACCTGAAAATGGGTTCGCAATGATCTGAATTTAGGTTAGGTTTGGGGATTTTCGACATGGATTGAAATTTTTTGATGGTGAGTTTTTGACAAGGGAGAAAATTGTAATATTGCATTTTCCTAGCTGCAGAAGCATGAAATAAATATGTATAAATTCATGACCCGGCATAAGAATTATGAATACATACTCTTCTGCAATCAAATCGAGAAGGGATATTCAGCTCCTGGCTAAATTAGCCCTGTAGATCTTTTGCATATATATGCACCATAGAAATTTCAGAGTTATACTCCACTAAAACCTCATTATTTCATGTGCGTTCATGCAAACTATTTGTATTAACCAGAAGTATATTGATTATACAAAATCGTGAACATTCAAAATAGAGGCCATGCCATATCTAAACAAAAATGATAATTAGATGCATACCGTCTAATTACAATGTCGTATGAAGTATTATTTCAAGTTGCAAACTTCCACGGCTGAATCTCTTGAATATGTTCTGTATGCACTGCATAAAGTTGAGCACAAATTCTAAAAAATTAAATCTCTTATGACTGAGAAGCCCTAAATAAGCCATAATTATGGTCATAGTATTAGCAAATGCCAAGGATATCGGCACGTAGGAAATTGCCACGACACCAGCAAGTGCCAGTCCTAGCGATTCTTATACACTCCCAACACCAATGAGTAGCACACACATGTGCCAAAAAAGCCAGGAAAAGGATAACAAAGACAATATAACGCGCCAAACAAGCACCAGGAGTGCTAGCGGCAGTGAAGCAGCAGCGCTAGCTCTAGCATCAACGCCAATGCTGGCACTGCTAGCACCCCTTTTCCCTATTTTCTTCTCTTTCCTCTTGTGCTTTTGTCATGTCGTTCTCTTCGCCTGTGCCAGTGCTATTCCTTGCTTGCTTGACCTAGCATCATGCTTGCACCATCACCTAAGCTACAACCATAACATTGGTAGGTTCTATAAACACCATGGTCAAGATTGTAACATTTATATGCATCATTGTTGCTAGTACAAATTGTATGTTGCAAACATACCACAAATATGCCTTTGCCATGCTAAGTTGGCATAAAACTGACTAATAACATTCTGTTATAATACAAAACTCAGAGTCCATGACTCCACTAACTCTTACGAGAAATCAAAACATATTACATGGGAGGATTCTTCATGGGTATTGGTTTGGTGGTTTATAGCAACATGCGGCGTGGCAACACCTCATGATGAGGAAGTTACGAGATAATGGTAAGGTTGAAGCAGTTGATAGAGTAATAGAGTAATGGTTTCCCAAAAATTCCAAGGCAGTTATACCATTATCCCACAACTTCCATCTCTCTATCTCTTCACTACCTCCACTACTTACAAGAAAATTATGTGTTCGCAAACTATTATAAATAGGTTACTTAGCGTATTCAAAAAACAGAACAAGCTTATCATTCTCTACAAGCTCTATTATTCTCAATAGTTTAACGTCTTTACACACAATTCATTATACTTATTTCCTTCAAATTTCTTTGCTTCCCTCCCCTAAAATCAACCCATTTTCTCTCTTTGTGACCAAAGCAGGACGGAATGGCTACTATTGTGGTTTAGGCTTGTCCTGTACGATTTTGATTTCCGACTCTAGAGAAAATACTTCAACACTACATTGTATTTCCTAAAAACAATTTTTAGGTATTAACAAAATTGAATATGTATTATGAGTTCTTGAGATTTCAATTGAGGAATTTAATTGCAGCTGTGAATTTAGGTTTCGTAGTAAGTGGTTGATTTTGTCGTATGAGCATCTCTTGAAATGTGAATGGATATGGACCTGTTCTTGATGGCTATAGAGAGAAGTGATCTAAAAATTAGAATAATTGGTTGAGTTGTTAATACAGGTGATGCAAGCTGCATCGACACATATGAATGGAGTTTGTTGTTAATGGTGGTTGGATCTGTAATAGTTGAAGTGTCATTTCATCTATAGTATTTCATGGGGTTTATGCCTAATTGTTCTGTGGGGTTTGATTAAAAATGGGTATTGGATGAATTATGAGGATTTTATTTCATGAAATGTTAACTAAACAAAGAAGAGGAAATTAGGACGAATGAGAAGATGGTGAAGGGAAATTAGGTTCTGTAATCATACATAGAGAAGAAGGTGAAGGGAAGTTAATTATTTATGTAAATATTAGTAAAGTTAAGGGTACAATGATAACTTTATTTAGTTATTAGATTTTATTTAATTTTTTATAATTGCTAAACAGAAGTCTAAGATTTAATATAGTCGACGTGGATCAACGTCGATTCCAGGTACTAAATCCTAAGTTGGACAAAAGTTAGACCAAACACTAATGTTGGATAAAATTCAAGTACCAAAAACCAATTAACCTTTTATTTTATTTTATTGGTAAAGAATTTAGTGTTGTTAATGAGTTATAAATTCATGTCACTCGTACCATCATCCAATAACTTTACCACTATATTTCAGTGATATCGACACGTACCAAATATTTATTGGTATGTTATTATTATTATTTTTATGCCTATTTAATTTATCCACATCAACCGATTAAAATTTTCAACAGCAGTAACAAAAGGTGTTTTGTTTATTTTAGAAAAATACGAACAATAAAGTGATCTAATAAGGTGATGAGTATTAGCTGTCAGATCCAAAGTTTTTAAGCACATAATGAGCGGTAACATTTTCAGATGCCAAGGTACTCTGGCTTTTGACATAAAAAGGTAGATTGGGTTGATAGCCATATATATCTGTGGTGGTCTGTACAGCATGAACACAAAAATTGGTGATTTGATCAATATTTTTAGGTAGTTTGATATTAAAATCTATTTATGGAAATTTGAAAAATGATTTTTAGGGGTTACAGGTAATAGTCGGTTCCGTATCCTCACGAAATAGATAAGTTATACTACATCTGTTTTTACAAAAATGCTAATATCACTTTTTCATTTTAACCTAATTTTAGGTTAAAATAAAAATATGATAATAATACTTTTATTAAAACGGAGAAAGTATTATATTTAGATAAATTATATTTTGCTTTTTCTTTGGTTAACGCAATATTTTGCCTCCAAAATTACCATATTAAATGTTTGTGGATATTGCATAATTTTCTTTATTTTGCCTATTAAATGAATCTACATCAACTATTAAAATAAAATCAAAAACAGAAAGAAATTAAGAGTGATTTTTACGAGAATAGTATGAAAAAAATTTAAGTGATTTAAGGTGAATATTATCTATCAAATTCATCCATAGCCATTGGCTACCAGATATATAAGAGCTCCAAAACATAATTCGATGCTAAGACTCTGACTTTTAATAAAAAAATGTGGATTGGGTGAGATAGCTACATATACAGTGGTTCGTACAATCAAAATTATAATACTAGTTGTTGTGAAAATACATGATATATCAGAAGATTTTTCTAATCCATATGAAAAACATTTGTTTTCTTTGGTGAAGCATAAAACATTTGTTAGTTTTGTCATGAGCACCAAAATTTTGGTTATACATAACCGTTCATGTATCTGGATTTTACCAGATTCATAAAGACTTGTTAAGTTTGTCAAAAATTTAAATTTTAGAGCGCTCTCTTTTGTGCACCTCATGGATTTTACTAAATCAATAAGTAGAGAAACTTTTCAATCACAATGTTCTGAACATTAAATTTTATTATTATTGAATCTTCTCAGATGTGTCGATTACATGATGCAACTATGGAGCATAATTTGTTTGCCTTAACGTAACTGTTTGAGCCAAAAATCTCTTCAACTCAAAACAATCAAAGATCATAGTAAAAGATCCATAAAAATGAGACAAGATAACACAAGAGATTTAACGTGGTTCGGCTATTTTTAGCCTACGTCCACGGATAATGAAGTTGGAGATTCCATTAATCTTTTTGTTACAGTTGAAAATGAAGTAGAGGAAGCCTCTCTCGGGCCTTCCTCCGCCCAAAAGTCCTCCCCTTCTTTGTTTCTAAACTTGTATTTATAGATATAAAAATATGACAATTTATTTAAAAGCCCTTCGCCACATGTCATCATAATTCGCCACGTGTCGATGAAGATTCTTCTATGCTTGCCACGTGTTCTTATCATCTTTATCTTCAATATTATCTTTATCCAAAAGTTGGTGCGGAATTGACTTGGTCTATCGGGATTGACTTGGTGGATCGAGATTGATGACGTCGTATCGGGACATGGTGACGTCGCATCGTG
>JAJJMC010009994.1:5905519-5921359 GCA_023531435.1 Papaver californicum | reverse complement strand
CAATTTTCCCTTTCTATACTTATTTCAGGTTTGGCCGGATTTGAACTTGTTAGTACTGGACCAAAACTATGAGAATAACAAAGTTTATATTCCCTCATCATTCAAATACTTAAAAAACTTAAAAGATCTTGAAGTTTTGTGCTTTACACTTATGTTGTTGTTTTTTCTAAACAGTAAAAAAAAATTATTGATCAAAAAAGGAGGAGATATAAAAGACATATACCATCCTCAAAGAGTACAAAAAAAGCACAAAACTAAAAAAAACAAAGCAGTAACAAACTACCACTCTACTTACAAATGATCAAAGTAAATTTTAGGCCAACTTATCATTACATCCTTAAAAGTTGGAGATTCTAGATTTTTAAAAACTAAGCACCAGGTGAATAACAAATACTTAGTCTTTTGTTGTATAGTAATCTTCGAACTTTCCTTACCTGTAAAAATCCCTTGCATTTCTTTCCAACCAAAAACTCCAAACCATTACCACTGGAACCATACTCCAAATATGAAATTGTTTAGAAGACATGTAAATGTTCTAAGAAAACAAAAAAAGTAAAGAAATCATCTGGCATTGTAAAAAAAAAAAAACAGCTTTAACTTCTCCTTAAAATGATCCCACACCTTAGCATCAAACTTACAATGTAAAAACAAGTGATTAACAGTTTCATCTTTGTCACAGAAAAGACAGTTTTTAGAAACATCGATACCTCTCCTACTTAACATATCCCTTGTTGGCAAACTTTTGTGAGCTACAAATAAGAAAAATTTCACTTTTGGTGGTAAATTTTTTTTCCAAATGTAGGTAAAGATTTGTACCTTATTTTCATCTGTAGGAATATTCACTAAAGAGCCATAAGTAGATTTCACAGAGAACTGACCTTTTGGTCCAATTGACCATTGAATAAGATCATTTACTTCCTTATTTATGGCGATTGAGGCTAAACACTTTTGCAAATATGAAAGCTCTCTTCTAGCAGCAACATTCAGTCTTCTTGGTACAGCCAAGTTCCAAGTTGCATTCTCCTTTTGATAAATTTTGCTACACTTTTATTGTTTGCTCTAGAAAAACATAAAGATTTGGATATTTTGAGTGTAAAGGGATTTCAAAGAGCCAACTATCCATCCAAAAACTGGTACCACTACCAGAATTTACTTTGAATTTGATATGACTCTTGAAAAATAAACTGCATCTCATAGTTCCTTTCCATATTGATCTTCCATAAGTAATTTTGGGACATTTTTAGAACCAATCATTTTCTGCACCATACTTTTCTGTTATAATTTATCTCCATAGGACTTCTTTTTCTGTTGCAAATCTCTACTGCCACTTTGCAAGAAGAGCTGAATTCATCTTCTTTAAATTATTGACCCCTAGACCACCAAATTTCTTTCTCTTATAAACAGTAGTCAATTTCACCAGATGAACTTTCATATTCCCATTGTTATCATTCCATAAGAAGTCCATCATTAACTTTTCAAGTTTCTTTGCAATTAAAGCTGGCATCACAAATAAAGACATATAGTATACTGGTAAGCTACCAAGTACACTTTTTATAAGATTAATCTTACCTGCTCTATTCAGTAAAGGCTTTTTCCATCCTGCAAGTCTGACACTGAATTTATCAAAGATTCTATCCCATTTTGCAACACCCTCACTTTTTTCCCCTAGAGTTAGCCCCAGATAAGTAGTCGTTAATATCCCAGAATAACAACCCAATATAAAAGAAAACTGAGTTAGATTTCCATTGTAACTGACACCAAGGATTTGACTCTTAGAAAAATTGATTTTAAGACCTATGAGTTGTTCAAAAGAAAGTAGTAACAGTCTTAGATTCTTGACTTGTTCAGTATCTGCATCTTGAAAAATAAGAGTGTCATCTGCAAATTGCAGATGACTAATAACCTTGCACCTGCAGCTGCTTGGAAATATGAAATCAAACCTTGCTCTTGTGCCTTGGTGATCATAAAAAAAAGAGCTTCACCAACAAGTAGGAAAAGGAAAGGGGAGAGAGGATCCCCTTGCCTAATTCCATTCTTGGATTTGAAATAGATTGTTGAAGAACCATTCACAAGAACTGATAATCTAACCAACTCCACACAACACCTTATCCATTTTCTCTATTTTTCACCAAAATTCATTTTATCCGAAATTTCATCTAGAAAATCCCAGTTAACATGGTCAAAAGCTTTTTCAGAATCAACTTTAACCAAAATACCTGCTTTTTTTACTTTTTATTCTCGATTCTATCAGTTCATTAGCTACCAGAACACCATCTAAAATCTGTCTTTTCTTAATGAAAGCAGTTTGATAAGCAAAAATTATTTCAGGTAAAATATCTTTGAATCTGTCAGCTAGAACCTTTGCAATTACCTTATATACACCATGCACTAAACTGATTGGCCTCAAGTCTTTGACTTCTTCCATAGTTTCTTTCTTTGGGATTAAAGCTATGAAAGTATTTTTGAGTCTCCAATCCAAAACATTCTTCTGTTGCAATTCCTTGAAGACCTGCATAAAATTATTCTTCACAGTATCCCAACAAAGCAAATAAAAACTAATGGGAAACCCATCAGGACCAGGTGCTTTTTCTTAACCCAATTTCTTCATTACAACAAGACACTTTTCCTTCTAAAACATCTCTTTCTAACCAAATCTTTTTTTCATCTGAAATTGTATTGAAATGCATCACTCACTGAAACAGATCTAACAACTTGAGTTTGAAAGATTTCCACAATTTCATCTTTAATCTCTTTGTCATTAGCAGTCATTTCTCCTCTTATCTTAATAGCTCCAAATGTAACTCTTTCTTCTCTTTTCAATGGCCAATATGTTAAAGTATTTAGTGTTAGCATCTGAATTCTGCATATGAACAACTCTTGACCTTGCTCTCCACTGCTTTTAGAATAAAAAAATTGCAGAAATTCTATCTTGCTTGAAGTCTTTTATCCCATTGCTCCTCTTTGAGACCATTGTTATCGTTCTCAACAACATCTAAAGACACAAAAACATCCTCCAGCTCCTCCATTCTTCTATCCATATCACCATACTCTTGCTTACTCAATAATTTCAATTGTGGCTTTAGTAATTGCAATTTTTTGCAAAAAGAAAAACCTGCTCCACATGCAACATTAATAGAAGACCAAAAAAAAATGATAAAAGAAATAAAATTTAGATGAGTAAACCAGAAATACTCAGCGGAATGGACCTGGTCCATTCATGACACCATTACAGACAAGAGCAATGGGATTATGATCACGACAAGCACTACAAGAAACTATGTATTTAGTGACAGTATTTTTTATAACAATTTAAATTTGTTAGTAAAGGTTATTGTTTACGACAAAAAAAAAACTTGCCACCATAATTTTTTTTAGCGATGGTCTCTTATAATTGTTGCTAAGCTTGTCACTGAAAGTAAAATTAGGGACCAAATTTTTTTTTTGTCACCAATAATATCTTTTAGTGATTGATTATGTATGCCACCCAAAAAGAATTAGCTATGACAGTAAATGTTCGTGGTAAAAAATTATTTTCATGAGACACTAAATTATTTGTCGTTAAATATTCTTTTAATGATGTCATTTATTTCTCACAAATTTAATTTTGAGCGACAAATCAAGATTTTTGCAGTCCTCTTCAAACAAAAAAGTTTGCAAATCAGTTATAATCCATTATTTATCATGAGAGGAAAAATCGCTACCCACTAAGCTTTCGGTTGAAATGAAAACTCTAAATTTTTTGGCGCGGGATGTTCCCCTCTTGTTTTTGCAGTTATTTAGGCCTAACATCACCAAGATCAACTTACTTATAGATCTGAAACTGCTATTCTCTATCAGCATCTGCTCGGCATACATCTATTTCCTTTCTTACTGTAAGTCATAATCGTTATTCTTTTTCATATCAAATCAATGTGGTTTGGTTTTTAGATTTCTCCATCTATTCATTTTCCATTTTCACTCTTGTCTCTTCATCTCACAAAAATTATTTGGTTTGGATAGTTTCTGATGTTATTTGTCATTTGAATTTGTGCTAGATTCATTATGGCTACTGGCGTTGCTCGTCGTGTCGCTCCTGGACAATCACCTTCTGCTGGTATGAGTATTACAATTAATGTTTCTTTATTTATTATTTTCTTGTTAACTTGATAAGTCATTACATGTTTTGTTGTTACTCTCTTCATATAGTCAGCAATGGGGAGAAGAAGTATGCGTGGGTTAACCCGAGGGATTGAAGTATCAAGAACAATTGCTATGAATAACGGAAATAAGCTTCCCGTGGTTTTTTCTGAAATTGAAAAGGCACCTACTTGTTTCAATGCCCCCAAGTTGTCATCTAAATGTCGAATAATTGTACGTGGTTTAGCTCCTCTTCAACACAAATCATGGACAAAAATTCCTGAACATCATCGATCTGCTTTAACTGAACGAATTAAGGTTTGTTAACATATGTTGAATAAATTTCAAAATTTAATACTATAAATCTTTCAGTTAAACAAGTTATATTTTCAAATCTTTTGCAGGATAAGTTCGTTGTTGATACTACTGTCCCTTTCATACGAAAGTATTTGAATGACAATATGGCAAAAAAAATTACAAATCATAGGAATAAATTGGTTAAGCATTTTAATAGTTTTAGAAAAATTGAAGAGGCACGCTTGAGTCCGCATAGTAATGTATCCCAAGATAGCTGGAATTATTTGTGTGGGTGGTTCTCTATAGAAAATTTTCAGGTATAATTGATGATGCTTAATTGAGTTTATAGTTATATGTTTGGTTTTGCTTACTTAATGTTTTAATTGCAAAAACAATCACGAGCTGGATCTAATAATATGGCAAAAGTTCCATAGAAAGGTCGCTTCCATTTGTAGTCCACCGTGAATTGGTATCTATTTTTCCTTTAATTACACAAATCTAACATGTTTAATGTATGATCTTTTTTTCTTTGTTTGTTGATTTAAAGTGATGCTAAGTAATAATATTCTGGGTTACTTTTGTTTTGGATTATGATCAAGCAGAAAAAGCCCCAAGAAGTGCAACTTGTCTATATATAAACTTTCTATGATACCCACACTCATATGGTAAGTAATTCTGATGGTGAAAATGAGGTGCACTGGATAAGTAAGGAAGCCCAAATATGACATCTATGTATTAAATCGATTCTCTACTTGCAATTGACTTCAATTACCTTATTTTCACTTTGATTAATTTGTCTACATATACATATAGGAGAAAATGGTTGAGTTGTATGAACAAGAAATTGTAGAGGGATCTCAACCACTCGAAGAGTTGGCTATTTGTAAGGAAGTGACAGGTGCCAAGAGATCTAAAAGACAGCGTCCTCATTTGAATTCATCTTCTGGTGAGGTTGTGAATGAGTTTCGTGATTTAATTGAAAAATTGAATGAAAAGGTTCAAGCCCAAGAGGATTTTACTTTGAAATATCAAGACGAAATTAAGGAAATGAAGGATGACAATGCTGCATTTAAGCAAGATATGCTCAATCGAATGGGTTTTTCCTCCATCTATGTTTAGTAACCTACCCATTCCACCACAAGAGGAAAATTAATACAAGGTCTGGATAATGTTTATTTTAGATTGCAGGTTTATATTATGTAAGGTAGTTTGTTTTAGGATTTCTCTGAGTATTTAATTAAGTTTGTTTTAAGGTTGCAAGTTTATTTGATGTAAGTTTGTTTTAGAGTGAAGTTTGTTTATGTATGTGCGTTGTGTTGTAAGTTTGTTAGTCTACTGTTTAACTATTAATCTAAGTATCAAGTTATTATTATCTATTTGTTTTATTATTTGTTTTTAGATACTTATTGTTATGAATTATTTGCTGAAAACAAATCGTGTGAATGTTGACAACAATAGTTATCATATTATAAAATATTTTGTTTTTAAATAGACAAAACAATTTGTCATAGGTTATAAAATATGGTCGGTAAACAAATTAATAACTTAAGGATAATTGAATATCTAAATTATCTTTAGAGAGAATTTTTTCGTTACTCATTATTATTTTTAGAAACAAAATATCTCCATCACTAGTATTTTTTAATCACTTTAAACATCTTAGAAACAATTCTACTTTGTATGATGAAGTAGGATAAGTGATATATTTTTTAGTCACTTTAAACAACTTTTGGAGACAAATATATTTGTTGATGAAATTATTTTTTGTGATAGTTTTTGTACTCGTTAAAAAGAGTTTTTATAATAAATTGGTTTGTTGTTAAACTGTTTTTTCTATGAGTATCTTATTAAGTCACTGAAAGTTATTTTCCACGGCAGATTATTATTTATCATCGAAATTGCTTTTTATGATGGAATAATTTTTTAGTCGCCCAATATTTTTCCTAACGAGGATTTACCGAGCACACAAGGACAAAAAAAATATTTAGAGGAAAAAAAAACGAGCTTTTGCGACAGTAAAAACAAAAAGCCAAAAAGAAACAAAATTAGATAAATTGTATTTCATCATCTTGCCCCATTCTCTTCCTTATTTCCTTTAAAAAACAAACCCAATTGAGGCCCCTATTGTATCATCTGTGATGCAATATTTTCAAAGTGTTTCCTTAGCTTAGGCTCAATATTTGATTTTAAAATGTACTACCGTAAAAGGTTTTACCGTAAGATTTTGGAAGGTTATGAGTTGGACATTTTTTCTCCGGAAAAGATTAATGTTTTAGATGCTATCAATTTGGCCATCTCAGCTTGGAGAAATGTGCAACAAGAGGCCATAGCAAATTGCTTTCGACACTGTAAAATTCGTTCGGCGAATCCAACCGGCCCAAGTGATTTAAACGATGTAAATTCTGGGGAAGACATTCGTGAGCTTGAGAACTTGATTACAGGTATGCATTATCGGCACAAAATGGATGTGAATCACTTGCTAGATTATCCTGGTGAAAATAATGAATGTTACGAGGTTCAAAGCATTGAAGAAATTGTGGCGGATACCATTCAAAATCCGGTCGATGACGAAGTTGAGGATGATTCAATAGCTTTGGAACCGGTCACTCGGAAAGAAGCATTGCAAGCGGCAGCAACTCTTCACAACTTTTTGTTGCAATACGAGAAGACAATGCCTCAACTCTTAAGTGCAATGAGGAGATTTAAAGATGAACTCAATATAGATTTGAAGTTCAACGAAAAACAAATGACTATAGATTTATTTTTTACTAGACAATCTTAGAATTTGGAATCTTTTAGTAATTATTAATTTATAGTTTCATTGGGACCAATATATATACACTGGGATTTCAAAAAAGTTATTATCTTATTATTTTATCGATTGGGGTCCAATTTTATACTAGTCCCAAGTTAGGACTGGACAAATTATTAATTTTATCGAGGTTATTAATTTATCGAGTATTAATTTATAGAGGTTTTACTGTACTAGTAAATATAGGACCCCATAATTAATAAAGTATTTTTAATAGTATATAATTTAAATCATATAATATCTTATATAATAAAATTTTAACCGGTTATTTTTATTTTAAATAATTATTAAAAGAAAAAAATGCTATGAAAAGTCTAACAGAAAATCTAGTTAAAACTTCCTCTAAAACTTTTATATTTAGTATAACATCCATTCTATTTTGTAATATCTACTATTAAAGATAATTTTATCCTCTAAAAGGATACAAAACCAGATTTATCTAAGAAATCGGACTATTAACGGAACATAGTCACACTTTTACTGTAATTGGTTGATAAAATTAAAGTTAAATAAAAAATTCTATCTCAAAATTAGAAATGGGATGGCTTCGTAGACACATATGCGTATGGCCTTATACCTTCTTTCTTTCATGAGAAAAGTAAACTTGGTATTCAGAACAACATGAGATAACCTTGCTTACTCAAAACTTTATATACATAAAGCCCTATATTCCTCTTTAACTCAGAATATGCAGAATCCTGAGTTAATTTTACTTAAAGAAAAGAATAAGTTAGAAAAAGCAACATTCGATCTCATTTCAGGGATACAAGTTCCTAGGGGTGTAACAGTAGGTCACTTTCAGGTCTTTAACCAAACTTGATAAGTGTATAGGCTTCAGATTCGTCTAGTATAACTATGGTCACTTCATGTGGTTGCCAATCAACCGTAACATCCTATAGATGAGGTTCTAGCGTTGAAACCACTACACATAATTACGAAAAATAAACTTATGTTGGTGGAACTACTGTGGATTAGTAGAAACTATACTAATTCATGAAACTCTTAAAGAGTGCTTTTGTCTGAAGCAATGTATTATTCAGATAGGCCGATTCCTAGATATATATATAACACAATAGGCAATAATAAATCACCATTGCCAGCAGCTTGGTTAAGAGGATGACAGCATTGGCAGTCGAGGCAGAAGATCCCAGCACTGGAGTTTACTTACATTTAGGGCTGCATAAATTGAGTGAAGGGGTTGTTCTAGGAACTCCTAAGGTGCTATCTGCTCTTTCTTTGATTCTAGAGAGAGTTGTAGGAAATAGTGAAAAACTAATGGAAACAACAAAGATGAAGGACACCATGACTATCTTTCATGCTGTCCGAGCACCCAGCATGAGCATTCAGCAATACATAGACAGGATTTTCAGGTATGCAAGCTGCAGTCCATCCTGCTTCGTCATCGCATGCATATACATAGATAGATTTCTACGACGAGCAGATGTTCATCTGACGTCTCTAAATGTTCATCGACTCTTGATCACAAGTGTGATGATAGCAGCAAAGTTTACTGACGACTCGTAAGTAGTACTATCCGACACATGTTTTACTTTTCAGACTTAATATAACAAATTATCTGTGACCAAAACCATGAAAATTGGATGACAAAACTGAGACCCTACACAGATTTCACTACAACGCATATTATGCAAAAGTGGGAGGAGTAAGCACTGCAGAAATGAACAAGATGGAAATCGATTTGTTGTTCAGCTTAGATTTCAGACTCCATGTAACAGAAAGAATTTTCAAACAATACTGTTTGCAGCTAGCGAAAGAAGGGGAAAAGTAAGATACCAAACCGACCTATCAACACGCTGGTTAACAATTCGGGGTACGGTTTTGACAAAATATAAGTCCAGTCCACTATTCGATCAACCATTTTTGATTTAGAAATAATTCGGAACGGCATACGTACGTGTATAATTCGTTTTAGAGATACGAGTTCGACACATAAAATTCGGTATATATTAATCTGTAAAAAAATTATTTTTAACATAATCGTTCTTATGTATTTTAATTTAATATTTAAATAAACTATACATACGATATATGTATACAATCAGCAAATAACATGTATATCGGTGATATATGGCTTAGATTGGTGTATGTAAGATTTTAAAAGTAAAAAGTGTGATAAAAAAATTATAATTTGATGATGACGTGACAAAATATTATATAGGGTGTATAATTTAGTAATTCTTAAATACACGAATAATTCGTTTTAGGCTGAAAATTCGTAAAACTAAATCGGGATTCCAAACATACGGATGATATGGACGGATTCGGATCGGACGATACATACGGATTCACGAATTTACTAACTAGGATCAACACAGATACAAGGTAATCTGAGTTATTGAGAAATGAAATTGAAAAACCCATAGAAATTACAGACCTAAAATACTCAGATTTTGTGAATATTATAGTTAACCTAGCTAAACTGTTAAAAATTAAGAATGTTACCAACTCATTTAACTGAGGCTAACTAAGTCTCAGCTGGCATACAGGAATGTAAAGTTAATAGAGCTTCATACAGAAGTTTAACAGTAAAAGTGTTCACTTGAATTAATGGGTAACTGCCTCAGAATAGAAGCTTTTTCTATTGCTCTCAACAAATTTCTATTCACGGGAACAATATAATTGATACAATACTCCATTTCTTTTACAAAACAACCTTGTGATGATCCAACCTTCTCACTTCATCATTTTCCCACATAAGGTAACTGTCCTAATTGTGTATGTGCGCAGGTGGAGCCAATTTTTCTACTACGTGTCCACGTCCCAGACCCTAGATTACACTTTGACAAAGCAACAGGGGGAGGAAGGGCAGTGAAGCATCAACTACCTGTACAAACAGCATGACTACCGTATCACCCTTAGATGTGAGCCTATCAGTATCACCTCTATGAAACAAGAACAGCATGGCTACCTCATCATCTATACAAGAGCAATGCTATGTCCAACTCTCACACCACTCCTGTGGGAGCTTCTCCAACCATCAAATTCAACACAAATAATGTGCTCTCCCAAGGTGTCTATAAGACTTACTTCTTAGTCTGTGATTGTGAAGAAACACTAAGTAGTCGATACCATTAAAGAAAGAAATGCACTGCAATACCACTAGTTAAGACTAATCAAGATTCATTTTTTACTCCTCAACAACCAAAATTCATTAATAAACTTAATAATCCATAAACAAACCCACACTTTCTTAAACAAATCAACCAAAAAAAAGAGCTAATCGTCCTTAATCAATACATCAAAAATTCTCAAAATTCTTAAGAAAGGAGTTAACTTTAACTCCAAATTGCAAAAAACAAACCTGAGAAAATCAACGGTAAGACTTCTGAAACCTAGAACGAGCACCACGACCACCAAATTTCTTAGGTTCGCAACGTCTTGGATCAGCAACAAGTAGAGTACGATCATACCTAACAAGTATATCTTTAATCTCTTTCTTCTGTTGTTCATCAACATACTTCTGATAATAAGCAACTAATGCTTTAGCAATACTCTGACGAATAGCATAAATCTGTGAAGTATGACCACCACCACGAACCCTTATTCTCATATCAACACCAGCAAATTTCTGACGACCTAATATCAGAATCGGTTCATAAGCTTTGAATCGAAGAATCTCTGGTTCAACCAACTCGATTGGACATCCATTAATCTTGATTAAACCACGACCTTTCTTGCAGTGAGTTACAGCTACTGCTGTCTTCTTACGCCCGAAACACTGGACTGACTCGGTTGGTGCCGCCATGGTTGTATCAGAGCTTCTTCTGAAATGGGAACGAAGAGGAGAAGGAGACAGTCAATGACTATGTATGTTACGTATAAAAGTAAAACCCTAGAATGGGGATTTAAAACAGAATCGTCAACTGAGTTATGTTACGAGTTAGAAGAGACGATTCATTTATGGGGATTTTATTAAGGTAACCCATATGAAATACTACTAGAACAATCTGTCTCCGGTTTTTTTAACTTTCTTAAAGTGCTTTCATGTTGAATTTTCGGTCCCGTTTTTTGGGGGAAAAAAAAAAGTGATTAACAATTCGTTAGTGACAGGTGTCACTTTTCTTCACCCGCAAAAATCTTGATTCATTAAAGCCCCCAACTAAGTCTGGCCTAGTTTTACTTAGTGACTCAAATAGACTCGGACCGAATTAACCCGTCTTCATGTGTTTTCTGTATAACGGTCTGAAACATGTGTTACTATCCTATAAAACTTAAACCTAAAATATCAACGGTCTTAAATGTTAGAGTATTGCTCGGTTGAATCTACCAAGTGTTGGTATGTCAAGTTTGGTTGTCAGGTTTAGTTCCAAACTCGCTTGAGTAGATTACTAAAGTCATCTTCATTAGGTTATACTAGGAACATAGAAATGTTGAGACTTGCTCCAGATACTCATAAAGATAAAGATATGAAGAGTTATTGAAGACATCATCTTTCAGTTCAAGGTTAGTAACTACATGACTTGACTTATTCCATTTATATATATTGTTCATGGAGTCTTTATTCATTAAAAACATAACATACGAAGTTACATTTATTACAATGACTTTAGTATTGGTGAATTGTTCATTATACAAGTGATCAAAGTATCAAAAGGTAATATATACATAGTTGCTTCGACAACTTAAAGTATATGGAGTTACGAAATATAGTTTATCTATACACTTCGTGTTTATGACATTGCACTAACAGGTAACTTTTCATTATTTAGTATGTTGAATTTTTGGGAGAATCTAAACGTTAATAAATATGTCTGAAAAAAGTTTCATAAATATAGTTTAAGGAAGTAGACTTACTAAACTTGTTCCAAAATCGAAATAGGATTCAGGACCGATCCTGAGTGAATCTAACTTTTGTTTTACTTTTTCATCACGGCTTTTTACAGATATCGAGAATTATATGAGTTACTGAAAAGTTTAGTAGAATGTCAATGATTTGAACATGTGCTAAACTCTAATTTTTTAACGTTCAAGTATACAACTTTGATACTTAAACCAAAATCCAAAGAAACTTTTTTTCTATGTCATATTTGGTATCAAAAAATTATATGCTTTCCATTCCCATAGGTTTGCATATCTATGGAAAACCATATTAGTAAAGTACATGTTATGTGCTAGCTAATCTTAGTTGTCATACTAAGAGTAAAATCGATTGAGTTGGATATTACCTGGTATTTTTGAATTTCATAAATATATTATTATTGCATATCTTGAGAATTTTCAAAATTGGTAAATAAGCATTTCTAATTAATGCCTTGGTCATAAAACTATAAATAGGGAGTCATCTATTCTTACAAAATCATCCCAGAACACACCTTTTTGTGGAGTGTGAAAAACAAACTTGTTAAAGAGATATATAGGAGTAATCTAATTAGGTGAAACATCTTGCATTTCCTTTTGTTAAAGTCTTCTTTAGTATTAAGAAACCTCTAGTTTTACTGTTGGTGGAAGGCTAGATTGTTATTTATTTTCGTCGATTACTTGTGTTTGATATAACGGTGTATTCATCTTTGAATGATCAAACTTGTTTATTCTAAGGTCATTCTATTCCAATATAAGGCCACTCAAGTTTTTTTGGAGATTTGACTAGTACAGATCTAAGTGATCCTGGATTTGTAGGGTAGATTGACCAGTCAATGTTAACAGAGTCCGTTCTATATGGTTGATCAATAGTGGAATCATGTGGTTTTCCAAAGGTTACTTTTGAAGATTAAAATTGAAGATTGAAGACTTCAAGACTTTTCTTTTTAGTTTTGATCTTTGTGTGACTTTATGCAACTTGATCCTCTGGGATTACATAAGTAGTTTATCTTGATCAAATTCATACTTGTAGAATATTGAACAAAATGTCTAGTTGCATTAAATTGCTTGGATAGAGCTTGTTCATCAATATTAATTATTTTGATAATCCTTGTCATGGTTTGATCTTTTGACAAGAGGAGTTTAATTGACTAAACATAAGATACGTTGACTCAACTTTATCATTGATCTAATTATTGATTCTGTGTGATCAATAAGTGAGTTGGTTATCGAAGAAGGTTAGTGTTTCAGGTTACGATCCAAAGGAGTCAGGTGAAGAAGTCTTCACAGTGGTGAACCGACTCAAGATAGTGGACCCTGTCTTGGGATTCACGTGCGTTGGCCAGATTGAAGGAACTGAGTAACTTAGGGTAGTTTGCTTAGCCTCAACTATACGAAGTTGCGGTAATCAATTTGTATAGTGGCTTAATTCTGAGAGTATTCAAAACTGGACTAGGTCCCGAAGTTCTTCTGCCAAACGGTTTTCCTCGTTAACAAAATATTATGTGTTGTGTGATTTACTCTACTTCATTGTTTAGCTTTATAATTAAAGTAAATATACTTGTACATTAATCCTTCTTGGTAAATATCCTATAGTTAGTTCGCATAGAACTTTGGTTATTACCAAAAATACCTTGTTGAAATAATCTTTAGGTCGTTATTGTTTCACTAACATTATATAAGGTGAAGTCTGCATAGGTTAATATCGAAAATATTTTGGTGTACTTGGTACCCTCGTCATTTCACTAAATATATCAAAAACTTAATGGTCATCTTCTTCATCTTCTCCAACCTCTATTTATAATAGGGAGGAACCCTAATTTCTGCAATATCAAAAATTTCCCCTTAGTAATCAATTTTCTATAAAATACATTTAGATAAATAAGTAATAGGTGAAGGTGTGAAAGAATCTCCAACTAGCAGCAACATCAACAACAACAGTAAGGTGAGACTGAAAAAAAAACCTAATTGATTGTGCAATGTGTGAATAGGGGAATTATGAGACAAAAATGTGTCATTGGATCTATTCTAGGTGCAAGCATGTTCCATGTAATGGTGCAGGCGTGTTTCTTCCATCCACAACAACTAAAAATTATGGAAAAATATTCTTGAAGTGTACTATTCTTACCTGCATGCACCTACTTCGAATGGTTTGAAGATACTTATAAACCGTGTTTATCAAAGTTCCTAAAGTTACCATCACACAATAGATGTTATGTATATGGAGAAGATGATCACTGGTTGAAACAATGTCCACTGAAGAATCAAGCTTGCTTCACATCAACCTACAATCCATATTCAAACCGATTTTATACAACAATGAACACAATAAGAACATAGCTTACCTTATCTGCAGTGAATGTAATGCATTTAGATGGGTTGCATATGCCCTATTCAGTGTTACAAAAGATAGAATTAGAAATTCAAGAGTCCAAGTAACCGCTTTATGTAAGAAAATAATAATAAAAAAAATTAAATGTAATCTGCAAGACCTGTATTAAATAAACTACTATATTTTATATATTATAGATAAACTGTCATAACATACCCATAGACAGATAAAGATGTTCAAAATAAAACTAATTTCTGGTTACAAAAAGATGTTCATACCAGCATATCAGTTGTTACATCTGCAAATTAAACATGTTCAAAAGTAATCAATCCAATAAGTAAAGAGTTTTGTACTCACATCATATAATGTAAGCAACATACAAACTAAAAGCACTCTTTCATATCAAATAAAACCTAACTATTTATTCTTCTGCTTATTTTGTTGTTTTACTTTTCCCTTCGGATTTATGAATGTATGTGAAACAGTTTGTTGCATAGAGCCAGGACCTGATAAGCTTTGAGTAATTGTATGTTCCCTTATAAACCTATTTAAGATGTATGACTAGCTATAGGCCAACTAATGGGTCAGTTGGATGCATTTGGCTGAATGGTGGTTCAATTAACTTACCACACCAGTTTAAATCTTACCCCCTTTGAAGCTTTGTATAGGTATTATCCTCCACAATTTGGTCTTTTTTCTCACCACATCACTACCATTCCGCTGAAGAATATTTAAAGAAAAGACAAGCCATTGGAACACTCTTAAAGTCTGCTCTTTTTGAATCTCAACATAGAATAAAGAAACATACAGAAAGGAGGGTGGATAGGTCTTTTCAGGTAGGAGACTTTGTGTATCTCAGATGATAACCCTATAAGAAATCGTCAATATAGCTACGTAGGAATCTAAAATTGGCCGTTAGGTTCTTTAGTCCTTATCAGGTTATAGAAAAAATAGGGATTAATTGTGGCTTATAAACTTCAGCTTCCTCCAGACTCCAGAATTCATCCAGTATTCCACGTCTCACAACTTTAACTAAATTTAGGAATTGGTCTTCTGCCTCAGCCTATGCTACCATCATTGGATATGGAAGGTTGTATGAAGATAAAACCTTAGTAGGTGTTGGCTTCTCGATCGATAATGAAGAATAATCAGTCAGTTGCTCAAGTTTTCATTCATTGGTCAGATTCTACCCCAAACGCAGCTATATGGGACGACGTTGCTGCTATATATTCACACGGATACTGATGTTATATATTCAGACATAATTTCTAGACATAATTTCTTGACTTGATTCTTGAGGACAAGAATCATTTGGAGCAAAGGGCAGTTTTCATTTCCCTCTGATAACAACTAGGAATGTCAATTATTTGTTTTGGTTAAGAGCGTCACTCGTAGTCAGTATTATGTTTTGTTGGAATCTTGCAACAATGAACAACAACGTTAGATGTATCAGATTAATATATAT
>JAJJMC010009994.1:5855330-5891545 GCA_023531435.1 Papaver californicum | reverse complement strand
TCTTTGAGGCGATGAGGTATTCGAGTGATATAGACTCATGTTCGGCTGTTGAGGAGAAAGATGTAGGCTAGTAATACGGGCGAGTAGAGAGTTGGCTGACGACTTTAAACCAAGCGCTGCATGGGAGGCAACCCATTGGTTTTTTTTCCTTATCTATTGATTTTTCTTAGTTTTCATATCATTATAGGATTTCCACCTTGATTTTACATTGGAAGAGTCAATTTACATTGGGGACAATGTAAAGTTTAAGTGTGGGGGAGTGGTTAAGCATATAGATTTTTAGTATTCACCTTTGAAGGTAGAATTTTTTAAAAATTTTGTACATATTTGCATGAAAATATCCAACTTTTAGAGATTTTAGAGTCACTTTATATACTTCTAGCTAAGATTACATACGGATTTCTCACTGAAATAACTGAACTTAGAAGTATTAGAAAACTATATTCGGAGTGCTTAGTTGTTGAAAGGTAATACTGACAAAATGGACTTAAACCGCCGGTAGCGAATTAGGTGCAGAAAGAATACATTATTAGAGAATGTTATCATTCAATATCCATGAGTGAGGCACCAGACCTGCAATTCTTTGTACCTGACTAAATTGTCCGTTTAGAGTATTTCATTTGCGTTAATTCCGAGTAGAATGATGAGCTACCCACCTTCTCACCAATTTCAGCACTACTTTTTGATCTCTTGAGTGCTATTTCTATCAATCATGAGGGTGTCATAAGAATTGCTAACTCTATCTTGTAGTCTTGTTTGCAGTTGGCACCATTCTCTCGACAACAACAGATCCATAGAAACACCATTATCATCAACCAGCGGAGAATCAAAAATTTGAAGGAAAGTTGAAGATTTTTAAGGTTTACAAGCAACAGTACAAGAAAGAGAAAATTTCATATTCAAGTGAAGCAACAATACAAAGAGCAAAATTATATATACATGTTGAAGACTTATGTACAAGAGTGAAAGAAATCAAAAGAGCCGAGTTAGTGAAGTTCATGATATCGAGATAATACAAGCTATGAAGAATCAAGTGGTAAACTCTTTATCCCATGGCCATAGTAGTTTCATTGTTCATTTTATTTGTTTTTCAGTTTGTATAATTAAAATAAAAAAAAATAGTATAAAAAAAATTAGAAAAAAAAAAGAGACAAGAATTTTTCTTTTATTACCTTTAGTTAGTATTCATTCAATAAGGCCATGGGGAAGAAGAAATCTATCAACAAGAAATTGAGGAAAAGAGTTACAATTTATCAAAGTTCTACGAAGTTCAAGAGTTCATCATCAACAGTTGAAGACTGAAGACGTTTCTATTGGATGCTATGAGAATGGTGTTGATTGTGAACCAAGTGAGAAGGTAAGTAAGCGTCTCCATGCTTATATAGTTTATGATTTCCTTTCTTAGAGGTCATTAGAAAAATAAAAAAGGGTTCTTTTTTGTCCCACATTTCTATGTGATAACATCTTTATATAATTCGGAAGGTTACCATTCCTTCCCACTATTCAACATATGTAGGATTTCTATCTTCACTCTTGCCTGCACACGTGTGAGAACCATAAATTTCGTCATTTGAGTGTCAAATTCATAAAATCATATTAGTGAGGCAGAATGTTTATTCGGTCACTCTTGAACTTGGATTCTTTCTTATGGTGTTTTTCTCCTAACTCAAGGGCTAAGCAAGAGAATAATGTTCTTTATACTTCTAACTTCTTATTGTTAGTGTGCAGAAACTTTAAGTCTTCGTAGATTTTTGGATGCATGTGCTCTGGAGTGTTTGAAAGTTGGAATTTAGGTTTTGTGGGTATACCTCTTATAAACCCTCACGAGACTATAACTTGTCCACTAGGGACACCTAGGGGTTTAAAGTCTTGTTACACATGCTAAGTGTAACCGTGTCCTCGACGAACTGAAGTTGTTGTATTTTAGTTTAATTTAGATAGTAGTTTTCTCGAGGACTAGCAAAATCTAAGTGTGGGGGAATTTGATAAATACATAATTTAATATTAGGGATGAATCAAGTACTGTAGATCCTTTCGATGAGCCAGAATGTGAGGCTCTCGATATTTTCATCAACGAAACTCTTTGTATTGGCAAAGGTATAGTAGCCTACCAGTACTACTCAAAACCATATGTACAATTTAACTCACTAACCCAATTAGATCCGAATCAGCTAAATCTTTAATGATGCAGTAGTACTACTTGTAATAATATTCTTGTGGCTTCAGGATGTCCATCCTCATGTGTAAAAGCTGTGCCGAGTGCCTTCTCTTTTGATTCATGGACAGGAACGGGGCGTGCAACTATTCAAGGTTGGCATTTGTTACAATATGTGTTTATGTAAAACATTCCTTGATCAACTTCCTCTTCTGTCTTGAACATTAGTGGTACACACATAACTAAACAGGGCAAGGAAATGATTACGGGATTCAGAATGCTGTTAGCGGGTGCCCAAGAAATTGTATCCATTACGTTACACCTTCACAGCGAATTATTTTGGAGGAATTACTCAGTAGGTACATAATTTTACACTATAGATGTTAAAGAAATACGGTTGTTTTTGGCTCGGTTGATTAATTTGATGTCCGGCACATGTTTATGTAGTATTTTGGAGTCACCGGTGGCACATGTTTATGTAGTATTTTGGAGTCACCGATGGGTACTACAGCCGAAGCGGATATCTTGTATTCTCTCATTACTAAAGCTAAGTTTGAGAACTGTAGATATCAGAAACCAAAGAAGAAGAACCAAATGTAGATTGGTAACGAAAATAACAACCAAAGCCATAGACCTCCTTGCTAAGCAAGCAGGAATCCAGTCCATACAACAATTACTAAAGACTTAATGTACTACTATCTACTTTATATTCAAGGCTGCACAATGGCTTCCATATGCATACTGCTACTTAAATTAAACAAATAAGAAACATTAAATCGAAAGCCCAGACAAAATAAGCACGTAGGGAAAAAAAACCATATGTAGATAAATAAGATTGAATTACCTGGGATATCTGTGATTTTTTAGTACCCATAAAAAGTCACAAAGCCACCCATTAGTAATGGAACTCTGCGCAAAGTTTCCTCCGGTTATACCAAAATAATCGAAGTGTTCCATTAGATAAATAAACATCCATTTTCATTTACAAAACAAGCTTTTATGGCTTAGTTGGTTAGAGCACAGTTAGCGGGAGTGGTCTTGAGTTGAACTCTCAATGATAGCAAAACAATTACACTTTTTGTTTATGCATATTTTTTTATCATTTTTATTAATTAATTTGCAACCCTTCCGAGGGTTTTGGAAGGTTTTTAGAAGGTCTTTAAACTAAACATAAACTCAAAAAAAAACAAGGAAAAACGAGATTACAAATGGGAATGGCTGCTGCAGGCATTATATTGTGTATACTATACATGTGATGTGCTCCTCACCAGCCATGAAAACCATCGATCGCCACCAAACACCAATGCACACTTCTCCTCCCTCCTCAACACAACTAAATCCCAAAGAAACTAAAAACAGCAACAACAAAAAGTAAACAGAAGGAAAAAGCATGAGATATGTCGGATTACTATCCTTTTAATCAACCACCAACTTTTAACTGTTCTGTGGTGTCTTCAGGTTTGAGTCGATTGCCAATGGAATCAGAGGTGGCAATGGAACCACCACCTTTTTCTGTAGTAAGATGGTTTTCTTCTTTATGGTTATTAGTACTCTCTTCCAATCGAACGACTTGAGCAAAGCTCTTGGGCAATTGCTTTAGACACTCGGATGTTATTACTGCACTCTGATGCTCATTCCCTCCAACTACTGGATGAGTCTGATTATTCAAGCTGCTTCCGCCTTGTTGTTGTTGTTGCTGCTGCTGCTGTCTTGCCTTCCTCTCTTGCATTGCTTTCTGCCTCTCTTCATAAAAATCAAAATCATCAAGAATTGACAAATCAGTTTCATAATTCTTCAGAATACCCAGCATCTCCAGACCTTGATCCAATTTCACCTGAGCGTGATTATGTAGAAATCATTGAGAAATTATTGAACGAGCAAAATGTTCAAAGAAAGAGAATTTAAAAAATCCTAAAGAGTTACTTTTTAGAGTATTGAAGTCTTTGTAATAAGACTTACCTCCTGTGTATCTCGGCTGTTGGTTACAGGCTTACTATCATTGTTTTCAAGAATAATGTGACGGAACTGACTGTTGGGTACATCCTTTATTATGTGCCACTTGACAGGGAACTGCCCGCTCCACTTATCTTGCTGCCAATAAGACACACTCTTATCAAAATCTACAGGTCCTACCATTTCTGCCACGCCACAGAACTGTGCACTAGCATTAACCTGCAGTTAATTCCATGATTGCCAGGATTAATAACATAAGAAAAGTGTAACAAGAAAAAAGTACAAAGCTAAAAAGCTAAAAAGAAAAGAGTCTAATTCAGCAAGAAGATAGGACACCATATATTATCCAGTTGTTGTCTTTCAACTATAGCTCCGATGCGTGCAATGCTAAAAAAAAGAACAGTCTAATTGAGCAAGAATATAGGATACGATATGCTATCCGATTGTTATTCTTGACACACAACAATGAAATCTGCTAAACCGGTTGATGCTAAGTAACGTACCGAGAAGAAGAGAAAGACTGGGCAGGATCCCTTTTGCTTCTCCTTTGCTTCGTGATATGCTCCATCTAGTTTCCTGTTCCCATTGGGAGTGCTTGCCCAGATTCCATACTTTATACTCTTGTGAACATTATCTTCGCTGTAAGATTTGATAATAAAGAATTTGGCATCCTCATAGTTGATGGCAAAGTCAGGCTGATTATACAATTCTTTCCGTGCCCCTGCAGCAGACAACACATTCTTACTACCAGCATCAACAGAAGAAGCATGTTCAGTTGTGATCTGGCTCTTTGGCTTTGAGGCTCTTGGCCCTCGGTTTTGCTCACTGAGAATGTCAGGAGTAGTGCCATCACATCCGCACGCAGATACACTATCCCTTCCTCGCCTTTTAGCCTTCTCAATAGCCAGCCAACTCTCACTTGTTCCCAAACTTGATATTGAGGGACTTCTGAAATCAGATCTTGAATAAATACCATTATTTTGATGGCTTCTGGTATAAGAGGTTGAACCTGACCCATAGCCATACGTTGCTCTCTGTTGTTGAGATGCCTGCAAATGATTTAAATAGTGAGCTTACGTTTTCCTGAAGTTTATATTTTGTTTCTCCCATTCTCTTTGTTTATCTCTTTTCATTGGCTGGATCAACCCAAGTAGAAATCACATAAACATTTCAGAAGAGGAGAGAACAATTTCAGATTGGCAAAAATGTAAAGAGATAAGAGACAAACCATCCCAGCATTCCGCCCCAGTGATCCAAATGTGCTGATAGGTTGCGGAGAGGCTGCCGGCGACAGCAACGGATTATAAGACCTCTGTGCATCTGGGGATTTCGACCAATCTGACCAGAGTCCACCGGATCCAAAACCATCATAAGCCTGCCTCGAATCATAAAAGCCAGAGTTACCAGAGTTTCCAGCAAAGCCACTGCCTCCTCTACCATAAGAACCAAACTGAGGCTGACCACCAGCTCTTTGCCCATAATACATGCCATCGCTTTGTTGATCTATACTAAGTGGAATAGCCAGATCACCTTGTGAAACCGGTGTTGTTGCAGTAATGTATGGCATGCTTGGAGGAATTGGTTGTTGGTAGTAAGGTTGACCTGAGAAAGGGAACTGTTGTTGAGAGTAGAGTTGGCCATCTCCTCTTACAGAAGGTAGAGGTGTCGTGACAGGGGAATATGGACCATATGGCATTTGAGGATTGTACCCATAGCCAGTATGAAACATGAGGGATGGATTATCATTGAAGACACCCTTAAAGAAGAGAGTGTGAGAAAAGTTAGTCTAACTATTACAAAATCTACTAGGAAGGCAGACCACAGTAGGGGAAGAGATGTACTTACAGTAGACCCAACATCTAGGCTTTCCAGGCCAACATAATGACGGTAATCACCCCATTCGCCAGCACTATTTTCATAACCTGCGTTAAAGTACAAATTGAAAACATTAATTGTATCTCAAACACGTTGACAGCCCAGGATCTTCCAATCTCAGAAGAGACAATATAAAGTTTAAGTGAATCATATATACCACTTCAATCATCTTTATCTAAAAGCAACGTGGCAAAACATAATATGCATTCACTAACATGTCCAGGTATGTTAATCAGTAATCTAAGAAGGAAAACTAATTGACAGGTATGAGGTTCAGGACTTACTGTACCATGTTATTATGTACCATATAATCAAATCCACCATTTATTCTACCAAATATATTCTCATAAACTATTCACTAGAACTTATATAGTTTGTAAAAATCTATTTAATACTTTATCAAATTCTTTTGGAAGGAACAATCTACTGATAGCATTGATAAAGCATGAAGACATCTGGGGAAATAAAAAACGCAACAGATATGCAGCAACCGAACCTACCCCCATAATAAAATGATTGAGCTTGAGGCGCATAGACACTTGGTGAGTAAACAGCACCACCATCTCCAGCTGCGCCTGTAGATCCCAATTGCACATTGACATTTATTTGTGGATTCCTAGAGGCATCCTGAGAAGGAACAGTCCTCTCATCTTTATTAGGATGATTCTGACAATATAACAAGAAAACAGGAGTTAGCTACTATCACATTCCTAGACACGTAGATTAGCAGTCCTAGTAGCTCATCAGTGGACAAAAGAATGTCTTTCAGTATCCAACAAAACAGTTCTAAAATTACCTGTCTGTTCTCTGGCTCAGAAGGTTTGTCTTCTACATCTACAGTTGGTAAACTGAGCGGCTCTGAGGTTTCTGAGAAGTCCGAAGTAAAACAACAAAATTAAACTAATCAACGTTTGAGTAAATCCATCACATATAACATAACATATACACCTTGCTTTAAAAATTGAAGGTGATCAAGATATAATAAAAGGGAATTACAAATAACACCGCATAGTTATCAACAAATAACCAACAAATCCATGAATCAACTTTTAAGGCATTCAAAAGATGAATTCGATGTTATACTGTCAATAATTTGGTAATCCCATGATATAGCACATGAGAAATTGCTCATCTCAGTTTGTTGCTTATCAAAAGTAAAAAATTCCGAAATTAAATGGGAAACTATAGCCCCTCAGCAATGTAGAAAGCCCACAGTATGTTAGTGCTACAACCAGGGAGTAAAATCGCATATCAAAATACAGATTTCTCCTATTATATAAAATCAGTTAACTGAAGCGATGACCAATTCCAATATACATCATACCTACCGATCACATGATACTGTGTACTGACACCAGAATATTTAATACACCGGAAACTGGATCCAGAATGCGTTAGACCTTAAATTCTATACGATAACGAGCTATTGTGACTGAGATAGGGTTAAAATTCTCTTCTTAATCTCGTAAAGAATCCACTCTGAGTACAAAAAATACAAATAACAAACAAATTACATTGAATTTGAAAGCAAATGACAAAACCGAATATCTACCGACATGCAAAGAACCAACCTTTACATAAACCTTACCAAATTAGCCTACCAAAACAAGTTTAAATGCCAATCAAATTAAAACCCGTTGAAATTAGGTCAATAGTAAAATCAACAAAACCTAGAGGGAATTGTGACGGACCGTTTGGTATGATTTGATCTGGTGTTTGTATGGTTGATGTTGCTACTGCTGTTGTTGTTGATGAGGCTGTGGTTGTCGCCATGAATCAAAGATCTCAAATTCTAAAAATCTATCTAAAATCTAATTTATAAAAATGATTGGGGAAAGGAATTTTGAATCTTTTTTGTAGGGAGTGAAGTGAAAAGGCTTTTATTAGGTTTTTAGTTCGATCGAATTGTCGAGGAAACAAACAAAGGGCTTTGTAACTTCTTCTCCATATCTAAGGCAAGTCATGGGCGGGTTACGGGTAACCACCGATGTTAAGTATCTGGATTCGGATTCGGATTCGGATCCGAATAATCTTCCACCACACTTATTTCGATTAGGGCTGCACATAGAGCTGTCAACGAGCTGGGTTAGAATCAACCCGTGGCGGATTAGGAGATCCGTGGGTTGACACTGGCTAACCCTTGCCCTAAGAGTAGCCACAGTCATACAACTATATCAAAAGACTAAAGAGTAAAAAAATTGTTCTTTACTCCGCTCGAAATGCAGTGGTAATTTGATCGCGCGTTACACTAACATAACGCATGTCGTTGAGCGCACACATAGATATGCGTCCGATGAAATTATGTTATACGGGCGTTAGCGTAAGATAACGCTTGGTTGGGGTGGAAGCAAAATGAACGCTTGGTATCAGACGTTACCCAAACTAACGTCTGATGATAGATGCATGCTTAGCGTAACGCCCAGATGACAGGCGTGTGTGTGGACGAACGCCTGATGGAGCGTGAAACTAACTATACGTCGGGGTAACATCCTACACGTGCCGGTGTTTCGTGTGAAAAATGAAGACGGACGCGCGTGTAACTGTACGCCTCACAATAAGGCGGCCTGTTGGGGTTACGCCCGTCTTAACCAGGTGTACATCTGGGGTAGTGGAAGTTACTTGAAAATTTATTTAGAATACAAAAACCAAAACTAACTAATCAAATAAATAATCATATGTTAACTTGTTTCTGGTTGTCACTCCCTTTTTTTAATTGTTAATTACTTCCACTGTCTCTTCAACCTCCTTCTTCATCTAATCCGGTCCTCACTTCACAGCTCACAGTATCTTCCAAACTTCTCTAGCTTATAAATTTCTAAGAAGATTTATAACCGTTAGAAGAGTATGAAATGGATACTAGGTGAAGCCATAACATTACGCTTGTCGTTGGGCGGAGCCATACCATTACGCCTAGCATTATGTTTGAAGTGGGCGGAGCCATAGCATTACGTCTGTCATTGGGCGGATCTCTAGTTTCACGCTTGATTTGGAGTTCATTTGGTTAACGCCTCTCCATTGAGCGTGCTCCTAACGTAACGCTCCTCTGAACGTAACATTGGGTGAACGCTTCATCAGGCGTAATTTTGGTTCACGCCCGATAAATAAAACGTAAGTCTAGCGTTACGCCTACCACGAGACGGAAACCTAGTGCAACGCCTGGTACGAGACGGAGACCTAAATACACGCTCGACTATAATCTCTTTTGGTCCAATATTCAGACCATTTTTTATTCTCAACAATGCCGAAAGTGCACCAAATACCAAATATGCTCGCCCCACTACGCTTCGATTTGGACGGACCAAGACCAAATTTAGATTTGGTCCGTCATTTACTCTGCCCACTGTGATTGTTCAAACACTGTTGCATAACGGGTCAAAAACATCAACACTAACCCTAGTTGAGTCAGTCCTAGCCGGTTGACGGATTCGCATCATTAATAAAAAAAGTTTAAACTAGTTTCCTTGTTTTTTTTAAGTCTGATCTGTGGTGGACCTAAATCATCTTGTTTAATAAACAAGTGGCAAATCCACTGTAGTAAGTAGGATTCTTGTTAGACGTTACTTGGTCTGTTTACTTAACCTAATATTAAATGTAAACATTATAATAGGTCGGGAAGACAGACAATACTAGTCAATATACAGTTTTTCGTTTTTTCACAGTTGCGCGGTCTCCTTTATCTTCTCAGTACCAGAGAAGTAGACCACGCTCCACTCATAGTGTTGCTTACTATAAAAACAAAACTCAAGCTTTTGTATGACGAATTATTTATTCTTCCTTGTATCATATTCTTTTCTTCTGTAACACAATCTTTGATCATCATATTCTTCTTATGATAATTAATTGTTCATATTATGGGTTTTGATTTTATGGGTTGGGATTGATATTTGGGTCGTCATCTTTAGCTCTAATCCTGATCAAATTGGCGAATCTAATTAATTTTTATTTTTAAATGCACATTGGGTTGTTCACATTATTAAGATCTATAATTATTAACTAAGTATTACAACTGCAGTACTAGTTATTTTAGATTTGTTTGATTAAACAAATGATATCGAAGATTTAATTATACACGTATAGATGGTGAATTTTTAACGAAAGATAAAATAATAAAACTGTTTCTACCCATAAATTGAATTAAAGAAATAATAAAATTTTGTATATATTATTGATCCAGCGTCAAAAACATTATATTCATATTTTATATTCCACAAAAGAATTAAAATATCACACTCGTTATAGGGGTCTCACACTGATCTTATACTCTCTCCGAAAATACATATATAATATTAGAGCTTCACCCAGTTGAGCTTTTAATATTCTACATATAACATTAGTAGTGTACAACTCAGTGCTTACTCTTCTACAATGATAGGGCAGCTCTTAGATGAATTAATCACTAGTATAGAGCAACATTGTCCTCATAATTTCACTGGTGCTAATCACAACTCTTTCCCAGATGATTTCTGACTATACAGAATAAACATCCAGAACACCTCTTTGATCCTGAGTGGATGTCAATGCTCCTAGATAGATTGCCTACTAATATAAAGCAACTTAATTCCTCTTTATATTCTCCGGTTGAATATTTAGCGTGACTTTTACATCAATATTCAAACTCTAATTGAATAATATTGATTCATCATAACACATAACAAGCTGCACACAGATACATTAAGTCGAAAAACATCACATCTTCGTGTAAGCACTAAATCGCCGTCATGCCAAATGCAAAGTTAAAGCTCCAATAACGATTGGTCGAGCTTGAATAACACATTTTCAATGTTGGTTGCATTAAAAAATCCCAAGATTGGTCGAGATATAACGAAAACCCTAACTTTGGTTAACACCCAATTTCTAACACATCATTATAATCACCTTGCAAAAACGTGACAATGGGTGTAGAATGAGCAAATTGTTCTAAACAACATATGATCCCCTATATGTCTACTACGACATACTAAAAGGGCATCATATTCCGAGTAACGGTCTAAGAGATATGGCCTAAAACCTATATAAACTACAAGCTGAAAACTACCAGAATTTCATCTAGAGTGTTTCTGTTTGCTCCGTTAAACAACCAAAACGAGCTCAAAACCTAATCTCCCTAAAACTCCTTTGTTCACCTAAATAGCTGCACACATCAAGGTCCTGCACACGACAAGGTCCTACAACCATCTAATATATATTAAGTATTAAAATACCATTATTTTAATATTCCTAAACTTTTATTTTTCTTTTTAATTAATCCTTGCACTAATATTATTACTAAATATATGTCAAGGTATTGCAAGTGACTATATGAAAGACAAAGCATGGAATCGCGACTACTAAGTTTGTTCTCTCAGTAAACCCGTGCTACCACCTTGGCCGGTCCCTCTATACCACCTTGGTCGGTCCTTCTATACCACCAATTTTGGTTAGTCCCTTTATCACTTATCGATTGGTCTTGCTACCAACAATGTTATGAATTTCTCTACTTTGTTATTCACAATAAGACGAAATTAAAATTATTTCATAATTACTAACGCAAGCGCTTACATAAGCCTAGTATTTACACGAGCTTAGTGCTCACATGAGTTCAGCACTCGCGCAAACCCAGCACTCAAACAAGACTATATTCACGTAATATTACCACTCGAACAACCTCAAAAATCAAATAAGTACATGGATGTATCAGCTGGCATAATGATATGCTTCAACTACCAATGCCAATATCCATCAGACTCTCAAACACAATGATATATTAATCATCATTGTGTTAAACTTAGAAAAATGCTAGACTCAGGAGTATGCTAGTCTCAACAATATGCTAGTATCAATAATATGCTAGTCTCAGCAACAAGCTAGACTCAACAACATGATAGACTCATCAATATGCTAAGACTAACAGTCTAGCTAGGTCAACAACTAACCAAATAATACACGTCTATAAAATATACTCAAACCATGTTCGAGACATCAACAATCACATGGGGGATATTCACTAGGGTTTTGGTCTGGCGGCCTACAACACGTGCGGTGTAATAATACACCCATGATGAGAAAGTATAAAAATCGTGTCGGTAGTTGAAGGAGTGAATGGAATAGTGGTCGTACAACGCTCAAGTCCCACTAACATAATGGAGTCGGTTTTCACCATAATCTCCACTTCTCTACTCTTCCACTCATCTGCAACTGTCACCACTTACGAGATCACTGTGTTAACTTCCACTTCTATAAATAGATTCTTCAACCTATCGAAAAAGGACAGAAGATTTTTATCTCAACAGCACTGGAATGATCACCGAGCTATCATCTTAGAGATTCTCAGAAAACTCACTTTCGTCTTCACTGCAGTTCAACATATCTCATCATCATTGACATTCAATCTCATTGATCTCACTACTTTCTCTGTTTCCCTCCCTACAGATCAACCCTTCTCCTTACTTTGTGACCGAAGCGAAATTGGAACGGTCATTTCTTGATTTAGGCCGATTTCGTACAGATTGATCTCTCGAATCTTAAAGTACTTCTACAGTACAAATGTTTAATATTTAAGCGATTTGATCTTACAAGCATTAACCTACTCCATCGTTTTCTCCTTTTTACCCTCTAATCGTTTTTATCCACAAACAACAGGGCCTGATAATTTTGATAATTGTATTACTAATGGGTGTTCTTTTAAATCCCTGGAACTAGCGATTTCATGTATCATTCTAAAAGTCGACGGGTTGACGGGTAACCCACAGGTTAACCCTAGCCCGACTTGTTTTTCGAGGGGTTCATATACGACAACCTAATCTGGCCCATTTAGACGACAAGCCGAGTTGGACCGGGTTAAAACAAGCTGGGTTAGGGTTAATCTGTGGGTCATGTTATAAGTTGACAACTCTAGCTGCGCATATACCATTTCAGACTATAAAATCAAACCAAACTAATTAGCCCCAGACCGAACAGAACCGATAATCCAATGGCTCCTAGTAGTATCGTATTTTTATAAACCATTAGAAATTGGTTTCGTTTTGGTGGACCCTATAATCAAACCAAAAACGGTTGATTTAAATTGATTAATGTGAACTCTTAAATTAGTTCAATATAATCCCTTAGATTCATAATAACATTAACTCATTGAGTTTTCTTTTGACATCAGTTCTCTTTCTGTACTTTGCAATAAGTCTTCTGTATCATCTAAAAGAAAAGCGAAACATTAACTATAGCGCCGGCAATACAACTTTCTCCTTCTTTTTTATGTTTCTCTAAGACTCACAGGAACTCATCAAGGATATAAATGGTTATTTTTATTAAATTTTTTATTAGATTTGTTATAATTCAATGATTAATTGGAGTAATTGGTGATAATTAGGTATAAAGTCTGTTAGCATAGCTCGGTTGACCCCAACAGGCGTTGGTATGTCAAGTATAGTTTTCAAGTTTAGATGCCAAAACTCACAGCTTGAATTGCTTACTAAAGTCAAATTCGTAGGTTAAACTTAGGCAATAGAAGTATAGAGAGGAATACCTTGGTTAATCTTGAAACAATTAAATACATAGACTGAAGAACAAACGAAGACATTATCCTACAATCTTTCTGTGAAACTTTACAAAACGAAGTTTGTGCTTATGGATTTAGTAGAAAGACATGATCATGACTATATCGCATATATTCTAGATTATATTCTTGAATAACGATATATTTTTCTTAATTGCAAATGAGTTATTTGTGTTAATATAATCCAAGAATATCAAGAATTGGCTAAATTAGGAAATGAGCATTTATGATGCATTTCAATTTCGGAAATAGATTATTATTGTTACCATAAGAAGTTTTGGTCTATCACTATAAATAGAGAACTCTTGTCTCTATAAAAATTTATCTCATTATACATTTGGAGATCCAAGTTAGTGTCCTTGCTAGTAATCCGGTTCAACTTGGGTGAATGAAGAGGTGATGGATGGTCATGAAAGAATTAGGAAAAAAATATTTAAGTACTTAAGTGGTCAAGCATGTGTAGCAGGACATATGTGTGAAGTCACATAAAATAATATATTTCTAGTCAGACGCTATGGTAAGCCTTTTATGGCCAGCCTATGTCAATTGTATATATGGTACGTCATATATATCAAGTTAAATTTTATAGAAATATCACTATATCAGTTACATGTTATGAGTCATATGTTGTCAGTCGAAATTAGTGTGTGGCACACTTAATAAGTAAAATTTGGGAGGCTATATGAGTCTAGAACGTACAAAGTATGTTGTACATGCCATTACTGTACTCAAAAGGAGTCATATATGTCTTAAAAATGAATTGCAACACTTAAGGTCTACTCCAACCTCTCACATTACAACAGCCTTTTGCAACGTTTATATGTGTTGCATACATTACAGAAAGAGGGTGTAATGCTTACACGTGTGCCAGACATTACAAGAAGTGTAACGCTTGTGTGAATATTACAAGGAATACTGTAACTTTTATAAGCGTTGCAAATTTCTGTTCAAGGACAGTCCATTGTCTGTGGTCGACACTCCACATGTGACGTTCATGTCTTTTTTTTATAAAGAGATTTGGGCCAGCCAACTTTGGTCGGCCATTAATTGCTTGCCAGACTAACTTGCTGGCCAAAGTTTGTCAGTCAAGAAAGTTAGGAGGCCAAGTTGGTTAGTCAAGAGATGGAATTTGGCCGGTCAATGTTGGGAGGTGAAGCTCTTAAACCACTGTTTGGATCAGTGTTTTATGACCAAAAAATAGGGTTCCATTATTTTTCCTCCATTGTTAGTGTTTTGGTGTGACCAACCATTGGAGATAATTAACTAAGACCCGGCTAGGGTAGTGACTAGCCAATTAGAGTTTTTTTGTGTCTGGCACAAAATTGTGGCTGGCATAATTGTGATTGGCATAAAATTTAAATAGATTTTGTGATTGACACAATATTGACTTGAGATGTAGGCATAGTCGCGATACCTAATCAAGTATACCCGTGTGCAACTTGCTATGAGCTTTCATACATGCTTATATGGACACTTTAATAAATCAATTTTATTCAATTAGGGTTTGAATATTGATAAAAAAAAAGTAATTCTAGGAATTCAGTAGGGGAATTTAGCACTAGAGAAGATTCAAGTTGTTATATACTAGTGGGCAATCCATCTAGGAGCTTGAGATTTATTATAATACACCAAAAACACTGATCTGCGACGCTTACTACCGTCTCCCAGAATTTTAACAACAAATATCGTTGCAAAAACGCATTTAGAATTTTATGCAACATGTATAAATGTTCTTAAATTGATTAAAGCAACTTTTATATAAGATGCTTAAAATATAATACACATAAATTAATTTAAGCAACAATAATATCGTTGCAAAGTAGGTAATGAAAATTAAAATTAAAATAAAACTACAAAATCTGTATATTTGTAATATTTAGATTCCTGTATTACAAAACCCTTGATGCATTTAACCCTGATCTTTACAATAGTCTGGCAACATTCTTTTAATTATATACACAATGAAATCCTGATCTTTACAATGGTCTTGCAACATTCTTTTAATGACATACACAATGAAATCGATAATGTTCATTCCAAAATCATTAAAAAAAATGACTATAAAACTACTGAAAGTGAAACTGGATCACCTAAGCTCGAGCTCAATTGTTGTTTACAACTTCCAGTGCCTTTTCATAATGAGCATCTATGTTTGTAATATCACCCAATTAGCACCTAGAACAAAAGCCATTTAGTACAAGTTGAATATATGCAAATGATGATAGTTGTCAATTGTGTTGGGATGCAAAATCCAGCAAGTTCTAATTAAACAGTAAGCAAAACTACACACTGAAATAAAAAGAAATCAACAAAACTAACTGAATGCATAAGAAGTTATAAGTAAAGTCAGCAAACTGATATCTTGCACGCTTATTAGGGTTAATGTTACTGACAAAAGTAAACTTATGATTACAAATCTAAGTTGTAGCTTAGAAATTTCATATAGAAAGGGTTAAAAGAATGTAATACTTTGCTTTAAAGAGCCGTCTAAGGATGGTTGCACATGTTCATCCAGACGATAATTAATGATGGCGGATGAGCACAGTTATTAGCTAAAACTGATGTAATACAAACAAATAAGGCTAGTACCTTAAATTGAGAAAGCTCAGTTTCAAACAAGCAACATCAACTTCCTTGAGATAGCCACCTGTTCTCAAGTTCTGAAAAGACAGAAACATACATAAGTATGTAACTTGAAATGTAACCGACAACCGACAGAAGAATGATTGGAGATGCCATTGGAACATTATTCTACGATTGTTACATTTGGCTACAATTGTTACATATGGAACAAAGTCTTAAACGATGTAGGAAGTTATCGCCCTGAATATATCTTTCCCCACTCATGGCTTGTTCTGCAGACTTACTATCTGAATTCAGTCTAAATATCATTTCACATTCACATCCATCAAAACTGAACCCATTCACATTGTTCAAAGAGAAAAAGAGAAAGACCTCACAAGTAGATAAGTAGTTATTGTGATACAATGCTCAGATGGGAAAGCCTTACCAGGTTTGCACTCTTCGGAGGAAATTTGAGCTTGCTTCTGAACAATGGCATTTACTAGTTGTATGTCCCTAGACTCTTGCTCATCGATTCTGTAAGAAGAATACAACAAAACTCAGCTCAAAATATGTTTGAATTCTTGAAAACTCATCGTAAGTTTATGCACTTTAACCCTTCACATTAGGATTACATTATACTAAGAATTCAGCTAGTTTGAAGCAAATCTAAAAATTTGGAAAGTCAAACGGTATACCTTGGTAATAATTACGGAACCAATCAAGATACATTGACACCAGAAATGTGAACATCTGCAAAATCATTATGCTACTGACCTTCTAATAGTTTAAGTTAGATGAACCTGCAACACGTACAACACATAATATGCATCACTAACAAACTCCAGGGTAAAGACAATTCAAACAACTATTATAACTCATAAGAAAACTTCGTGAAATACTTTTGCTGGAACCCATGCATCACTACTAACAAGCAAACATATAACCAGAGTGGAGGCAATTCAAACGATGATAGTCGGTCAACTGAATGAAACCAAAAATATAAACACGGTAGTCATTAACTTACTAGCAGCATAGTAAGAATAGAACCGATCAATGCCATAACAAAACCTGGAAATACGGTAACCATCCGAATGAAGGAACTAACATTGATTGAGATATATAGTATTCGAAAGAGACATAGTACAATGTCTTACCAAAGAAAGGAATCATGAGCACCATGGCTAATGACGAGACAACTAGTGTTGTCCTGATAAATACTGAAACACTATGACATTTCAGTAGTGCTGATGGCAAGAGTTCCTCCAGACTCAATGCAATAGTAGTGATTGTCAGTGTATACTCGGAGGGTGGATGAATAACCTGAAAAAGAAAAAAGAAACATCACAGCAAACCAGCTAATTAAAAGATCGGAGAGATTTCTTATTCACCATCACCAACTTATGAGTAGGCACAACAACCAGACAAGCTATTCTCCTTTTCCTCTTCTTCCTTGGCTTATCTTGGAATCTGTCTAACACCTATAAAACACAAGAAAAATTCAGGAAGAGAGAAACGGAAAAAATATATACATATACGAAAACAAAAACAAAGGTTAAAGTTCTTAAGACGATGACAACAACAAATTAAAGAGTGACTGTTATGCTACTACTAAATGAAGATCACTCAAATAGCTACAAATTTTAAAATAATATAACTAAAATGAACTAAATTAAACTACTTACATAAAGTATCTTATAAGCACCTAAAAAAAAACCTAAGAAGTATCAGTAGCTACAGGACAAGGGCTTACTTGTGTGTTAGGCATTAACACCAAGCTTAGGTGTATGAGGAAATGAAAGTTTGGCTTGGTACATATCCTTGTTTCCCAAACGTGAATACCATTTGAACTTAGCCCGTTAAGTTATTAACTCCAAATGTTAAACGACAACTCAACTTTAATCCCTTGCTTCACATGCCTTCTTCTGCCAGTTCATTATGGTGCAGCACCCACTTGGTTCCACATTTTTGCTGATCCCACTTTATTGCAGAGCAACTAGAGTGGCAGATATATAAAATGGCAAAAAAAAATAAAGATAGTGCACATTGGGTACCATAAACACCAACAAAATGAAGTTCACGTTAGATGCAGAGAATTGTAATTTCCTTAATCGAAGACACAACTTCTGATATTTTGATACTTCAGAGTATTGCAAAACTGTGCATAGTTTAAGTTGGAACAACTGCCAAGATATGCCTGAACTATGAAAAGAATGTTGCATCATCAGAAAAATGTGATCATTGAGTCCTGAAAAGTGAAAACATGAGCTATTCGGAGTGGCTAGCGTAACACTAGTATATCCTGCAAGTAGAGTTACAATATTCACTGATGGCTTATTTTTAACTGTTCAAAGGGGGGAACACCAATAACTCCAGTTAAATGATAGCACTTGGCTTACCAATTCTCATCTGAGGCGGGGTGGAATAAAAAACTACATATGCCCGACAAGACAAGGCCTAAAAATAGTAAGACAGAACTGCTTTATATTTTGTGACAAGGTGCAAGCAAAATATTTACAATAGTCTAAGACTGCATCTCTCCCACTAGTGAATATGTTATTGCAAGGTGCAATACCCCAGAGAAGTTGAAATCCAGTCTCTCAGTGTACGAGCATTCAACATGGTCTCAGCTGTTGTATATGTCTTTGAGACCACCACAACTGAAATTTACCACAAGAAACAACAACACATAGGATAAGAACCTAGACGGTAATAAGAGGGGACATGTTGTAAAAAAGAAAGGCTACAATATCATATAAATTAAAAATATAGATAAACTGCACAAAACAAAACAAATCTGTCTGAAGTGCAGTGTGCACATAGAAGAGACCTAAAAAGCTGCCTCCAATACCAACAGCTAGAACATCTTTCAATGCCTTCCCCGTGGCTCCAATCTGTCAAACTTTCCTATCAACATTTATAAGTGTAAGATTAAATCTAGATATACAAGTTATATCAATACAAATATAAAATTAGTATTACCCAAGAGCCACTACGAATTTTTTCACCGAATTTGTTGATCTTGTCCAAGACCTTCCAAACCTCTGGAACTACAATTATACCATCACTGGACATAACAACATCTCTTGGAGCACGTAGAGCCACATGAAGAACAGAGCTATCCTCGGCGATGTTTATCTGTTGGCACCATTCAAAAGAAAAAACTGAAATAACTTTACACCCTTGAGGTCGGCAATAAGTAAACTTAAGACGTTAACCGTAAATATATAACAAGTCACATTCAGATATATATGATATTTAAATTTAACAGTAGGAAATATTTACATTTGTTCGTCACCCGCTATGATTGAAAACCTAGCAAATATTTCATCTTGAACTACTTTGCCCTTGTTGATTCTGCCAGCTCTCATTTGAGTCTTAATCTTGTCAGCTAAATGATTCCTATACCGTTGATCACCGTCACATATATGTTCATTAATAACCTGCCTAAGTTTGAACTGCTTCCTTCCGGGAAGAACCCTCCCATACACCATCGATGCACAACCTACTCTTGGACACACACATATAACTCTATAAGATTCATTCTCCACACATAGACATTGAATAAATCAAAGAATGAACATATATGAGTTATAGTACCTGTCTTTAAACCATCTGAAAGACCCACATTCATCTTTCTATCAACAACATATACTTTATAACTATGAACCACCATTTTTACCTTTTTTAGATCTAAAATCCTCCATAAAAATATGAAATTTCTTTGTGATTTCTACAAAAATAGAGAAAACCCCAAGTTTTGATTTTTCTTTCCATGAGAAAACCCACAAAAGTATTTCTATGAGTTGTAATTAATGATATTAGGGTTTAGGGGAGATAGAAGAGAAGCGACTTAGGTTTAGAAGAGAGAAAAAATAAGGAGAAGAAGAAGAAATCGATTTGGGAGAGATAAGAAAATAGAGAAAAAAAAGGGTAATAATTAGGTTACGATATACATTTAAGCCCTCAACAATTTTACTAAAGGCAAGCGTGTCCTGTTTTCCTTTTTTTTTTCCCGTAATCATGATTTAGTGCAACGTACTTTCGTTATAAGCAATGGATAAGGTCTGCAACTTCCATATTCGTTGCAAATCTTAAAAACCAAACGCTGCAAAAACCTGGATTTGGTATAACATATAAAGAGAGACAAGTTGACACCTACAATGACTGTATATTCCTAAGATTCTTTGCAGAATGAAAATATACTAAGGTTAAAGGGTCAGAAATATATTTTTTATGATTTTAGCTTTGGTAAAAATTCACCATCTACGACGTGAACTTTTTTTACTCTTTGAGTTAAAGATTTACCTACTTAAAAATTACAGCTAGAATCACTCACATTTAACACAGGAATTAAAACCAAGGTTTTTCTAAAACTTCCTCTTTTTCTTTTTCTCTCTCAAATAATCTATAATTCTAATTGTCTAACACTAATTCTAACTTTAATCTAATCTTACAACTAGGATTTTTTATGATATTTTCAACTTTAGAACATATATTAACTCACATCTCTTTTTCAATTGTTTCAATTGTAATTACGATTTATTTGATGACTTATTAGTCCACGAAACCATAGGACTACATGATTCGTCAGAAAAGGGCATGATAGCTACCTTTTTCTGTATAACAGGATTATTAGTTACTCGTTGGATTTATTCGGAACATTTCCCCTTAAGTGATTTATATAAATCATTACTATTCCTTTCATGGGGCTTTTCCATTATTCATATGGTTCCTAAAATATGGAATAATAAAAACGATTTAAGCGCAATAACCGCACCAAGTACTATTTTTACCCAAGGATTTGCTACTTCAGGTCTTTTGACTGAAATGCAATAATCTATTAACTTAACAAATTTAATTTATCAACAACTAATTTAAAAAAGTTATTTTAGCCATTAACATAAATATCCTTGTTTCATCTTATTTATAGTGGTCCTTACCAAAATAGAGAGGTTAAAAAAAAATGTTTTTGGGGCTGGTGGTTTTTTTGAAGTGTTCCATGTAAATTGTATTGTCTAGAATACGGCTAAGGAGTGTCCTAACGTATATCAAATGTCTAAGGTTCCCTTTAAATTAAATTTTTTAACATAATACTCTTTCTCTAAAATTTGTTTTTAAACAAAAAACCAAAAATCAATACCTAATCTACTCTAACCCTAGTTGAATTATTCATTTTTTTCTTCTATAACCACCGGCCAGGTCGAATAACAATTTCCTAGTTGTAAGCTTATTTTTCCGTAACTTGGATGAAAATTTTATATGACTAAGAATTTTCGTCGCAGACCTAGCCTTAACTAATAATTGCATTAGTTTTTGAAAATTTTGTCACAACATTCCTGACCGTAAACGCTATCTCCCAGCCGTAAACATAAAAAAACCCAAAATGAAAGTTTATATTCGATCTAAGAATCATTACAAATATATATTCACTCTAAGAATAAGTGATAGTTTATACTAAATCTTAAAATGAGTATAAGCTTATACTCTTTTTAATATCTAGTACAGATCTTTTACGACTAGGTCTAAGTTCAATTTTATAGTCGTAAGTCTTATCTACGACTAGGTCGTAGTTGAAATTCCTAGCTGTATCTGGGGTTTTAGGATTTTCTACGACTATCAATTGATGAACTCCTAGCCATAGAGGTAGTTATAGCCAGGAAATTCAAAAAACGACCTAGCCATAGGGTGCCCTAAAACTGAAAAAATTAAACGTGCATACGCCCTTCACCAATTCTAAAAATTAAATCAAACTCACTAAACTAACCTAACCACTAACACTATTAGCTAAGCTAATTAAGTTCATTAATAAAAATTAACCGAGAGCAGTTTAGCCATTATCAAAAATATTAGGATAAGGGGTTATTCTCTTTATAACTCAATGACCCTATTTTGTCATTATGTGATCCCTTTAAGAAAAGCAAGCAGCCCCTAGAAACAACTTTCCAAAAAAATGATTCTGAAAACTGGCAATGCCAAATAAGGCCTAAGCCTAACCACCCAAATTTCTTGTCAAAGGTACGTATAAGTAGTGAACACAACATCGTAGGCTTCATCCATCTCCAATTGAACAACTGAGATTTTCACAAGTTTGTAACCAGTAATACTATATAACTAACACTACAACCAGACTTGATACAATGAACAAATTCTTGATTTTAGTGGGAATAGAAAGCACAAGAGCCATCTAGAACTTCCATCTGATACACTGCGATTTCTTCTGGACAAGAGAGAAGTAGAGAAAAATATCATTCTCAGAGAAGCCCAAGATTTTCAATAAATACGGAAAGCAATAATATTTCAGCACATGAACCAATTCATGATCAAGAACAAGGTCGAAGAATCATAATCACTAATTTCTTCGGTATAAGGATACAAATAACAGTAACGTCAAGACCAAATATTATACACCAATGGATTCACATGTAAGATTATTTCTACATGGTTAGAAATATCTCGTTGGACCATGTGAATAATCTAGGATAATCAAGATGTTGCTAGACATCTTGCGTTTTTATAAAGATTATTATCTTGGATTTCTATAAGGTTTTATTACCTTATTAACTTTTCATTGATGGATGGTTGAGAACTAAAAGCTAATATTAAAAATCCTAGGAACTTGGTCTTTCTCTACCTATAAATGGAACACAATACCCATCAATATTGTATTCAAGAATTCACAACTCATTACGTAAAAGGTGAAGAGGAAGAAACCAAAAGCCCACAAGGTATTCTTTAGCAAGAAGATTTACGGGTATTCTAAGAGGATTACTTGGATTAGATATCAATATCATGACATGTATATCTTTAACACATATATACATACTAGTGATTATCATGTTGTTCAATATCCTACCATCATGCACTACACCATTTCGGCTATTTTGCAACGTTTAAAACCGTTTCTCGGATTTTTAGGAACGTTTATATCCGTTGTAATAACGACGTAGCAAATATTTGTTACATATTGTGCAACGTTTATAAATGTTTCTTAATATAATTAAAGCAACAGATATATATATATATATATATATATATATATATATATATATATATATACTTAGATAGGTATATATATGTTGCTTAATTTAACTAAAGCAACGGATAAATAAATTTAAGCAACATTTTCATAAGTGTTACATAGATGAGGAGAATATTTTGTTCGGTCTACAATTATTTTCATTGGTGACGCTTACATCAGTTGCTCATTCTTCAAAAGTATAGCAACATTTGGTTTACCAACGTCTATAACAATTGCTAATTTAAATAAAGGATTAAAAAAATTAGAGTTAATGAGTTCGACAGATTTCTCCACCTGCATGTATAGATTTATTTTGCACCTGAATATACCATTCTAGATAGATATCTAGACCTACATACATTCCAAATGAAGTAAAAGACCCAATTTATTTATATGAATGTAGGAATTACCACAAACAAAAAAAATTTGATCGATGATCACCACCAAGAACACATTACTTGTGATGATCTGCCAATATTTCAATGTCCATCCTTACACACATGACCAACAAAGTTATAAGAAACTACAATTTACTCCTATTGCAAATATGTAATTTTTATGTGTGTGCGTGCAGATACATCACAAAATGGCATCTTGACTACTAAGAAAAAAGTTAGCAGAATTATTATAAAAGATGCACCTTAAAGTTGTATCCTTGATTGATCATAAATTGTTTCCTTTTAGTAGAATAATACATCGTACAAGTAGCACACTTTAATAAACATATGCATTTATAGGAAATCAAGATTTTATGCATTTTTCAGACATTCGACAAAATTATTTGCATCGAAGGATAAAACAAAGTAAAGGAAGAGTATAAAATAGTTTGATATATAGATTGGGAGCTAAAAGTCTGAGCTACATGTGTATCAGTAGATACTGGGGTATAAAAAGGCATTGTACTCCTCTTTGCCTCCAACCATTCGATCTTGATGTTTACCCTGTCAAGAAATGTTGAAACTGGTAAATCGAGTGTCTCAATCCAGTATAATCAGATACAAGCACAAGAGACCATGTATCACATATCGTCTGGATGCAGCAATTGACAATAAAGAAAAAGATAAAAGAAATAGAAGCATACCACAACTGTTGCAATACTAGTGAGGCCACCTCAGGGTGCTCTCTTAACAAGAATTACATTCCCAACTGAGCACGAGAACAAAAAAGCTTGCAGTTTAATTGGTAACTGTATCATTAAACAAATTAATAAGAAAGGAAATTACTCTCTCTGAGGCGGAAAATGAGACATACAAGAAATGTAAGTAACTTCAAAATTTCAACGTATTAGTTAATACGTTTTTGGTACTTTATTCATTTACTCTTTTCCCTGCATATCTTCATTGTTCAAGAACTATCAACTTTGGATTACTGGTGACACTTCTCCAATTTTGGAAGTCCCTTGCCATATGTTAAATTATCTGACTAAAGATGCATCAGGATTACTACATCACGAGTAGAAGGATGTAGTGATTCAAAATTAAATTAAATGATTTGAAGTTGCAACTTTAACGTTTAACGATACATTCCTTAAAATGCAAGTTGCCTTAAATCTTTAGATACTTTACTGATTATTCTTATCTTACATATTGTGTTACACAAGAATAGAACTATAGCTCTAGATATCAAAATAATTCCTTAAGTATACAAGGAAATACAGTCGACAAACCAGAGGAGTTGTGGCTTGGAGGTCTACAATATGAGAATCAATGAGTAACTAAGTTTGATTACGATGTTGTATAGATGAAAATATTAAATCCTACTTGAATGTTCACGGGGTTAAAAAAACAGAATCACCTGAATTGGGAGCGTAAACAAACCACTACAACAAACACCAGAAAATAAGCACTCTACAGATATCCCCTGCATTTACAAAATATGATTTGTTTACATTTGGATGAATTCGAATAATTTGTTCCAATCAACTTAGCTACATGAGTAGTGTAAATAAGTAATTACACCAAAAGCGAAGCCCAACTCACAACATCAACTCATCAAAACTGATGAGTTTTCCATATCTTTGCTTAACTTGAGTGAAGCTTGCAGCTTTCTCTTTACCAATCCCTAACTGCAATTATCATACAAATTAAAATCTTTAATACCACATTTGGAAACAAAACCATGTAAGAAAGAAACTTGACTAAATATTCAATGTGTAACTTTATTTTTAAATTTTAAAAGAAGAAAAAAGAACCCTGATTGTTCACAGGTTATGGTTTCAGTCCCAAATGATTTAACCCAAGAGAAAGGTATCAACAAACCTTAAAATAAACTTCATCAGATGCCCGACCATCAGAAAAGCCTCCAAATGTATACTGTCACAATATCACTTATACAAACTCCCATGGATGTTTATATTGTCCACCACGGAAGATCAGAAAAAATAGCAGCACTGATATTAGTGCAAACTTGCTTCAAGACTCTGTATAAATGAGAAGAAAACATAGAATGATGGCCGCAAGCAAAACTTAATCTTAAAGACTCATACTCAATAGTTTACTAGTGTCAAAGGACATCATAAGGAAAGGCATACATCGTAACTGACTAAGTAAACCAAAAAAATACGATGAAATGACTTGGAATATATCATTAAAAAATAGATACAGAAAGTGTATATTAAGTTATATAAAACAAATCTCAAGAAAAATTCCACACACGACTTACCATAACTTTAGCTATAGGATCGTTAAGAAAGATTGAGAAGATAAGATTAGTAAGAAAGCTTGACTGAAGAGTGAAACCAAGGTGTTGATTACCAAAAAATATCAACAACTATCACTACTGTTAGGATGCCAATTCTTTTTTTTAGGCTAAATATATTTTAGAATTTTGTCAATGTTTTGGTTTAGTTTTATGATCCAAATTGAGGACAAGTTGTGTGTCTCAAGGGGTTGGCGATGTTGGGATACCAACACCAATTAGGAGAGTCTTGTTATTTTAGGAATAAGTATATGTTTCCTTATTTGTTGTTTGCTTAGCACTCAAGTTATGTTCTCAATATATTCATAGTTTGTTCTAGTGTTTAGTCATTCAATAAAATCAATACAATCAATATTAATATTAAGTTTTGCTTAGTTTGGTGGCTAATCCCTAATTCAAAAGATTAAGGTGGCTGATCGCCAATCAACCGATCAATTTATCTTTCTTTCGTATTAGGATCCTCTAGTTCGGTATCTGATCTTAACATATGGATCGGAACATTCGATCTGAGACCACTCTTCCTACCCAAATTCTTTTTTCCTTCTTCCGCTACTCTATTCACTGTTCCATCTTATTAAAAAAAATCATTTGGAATTTTTGATTTATCGGCAGTTTTGTCTCGTTCAAGGACAAAGCTATTTCAATTCAAAGACTTCTATTACTTGGTCAGCTATGTCGCGCTTGGATGCTGCGATTGATGATTTTTTACGTGCAATTAGAGCAATTAATGCTACACTTGCCGCGTTACCAGCTCCACTGGAAGAACTACCAGCCGAGCAGGAAGAAATTGAAGAGAAAATATTTTTGGCCGAGCAGGAGAAATTGAAGAGAGCACTATATTAATTGTTTCTTTGAATGATAATCTTGTTTATGCTTATATTAACTGTTACAACCACCTATTAAAGAGAGCACTATCTTATTTTTGGTTGAACTACCAATCTCAGGTGCTGTAGGTAAAACTGATAATCTTGTTTCAATGGAATACCTTATACTATTAATGATCCAGTAGCTTCTAGTTCATCCGTAAATGGTGAGAGAATTATTGAAAATGCATCGGAGCCCGAAGAAGATGATGTCATTGATAAAGCGTTGACATTAATTTCTCTTGGTTATGCTTATATTAACTGTTACAACCACCTAGATACAGAGTATTTTGAGCTCTTCAAGGCGTTAATCACTACCTACAATAAACTAATTGGTAAGGAATGCTTTGCTCTTCGCTTTGTGAATCCCTGAATACTATTTGATCGCGTCAAGAAATTCAATGTTGTTTTCATGGATTATTCATGCCTGTCAAGATTATGGAAACCACCTCGGTTAGCAATTGCAGTGATGATTTTTTCCGCGATGAGTTATAACGATCCAACTTGCAGACCAGTTACATTTGAAAGGGCTGGGAATGTTAGGATGCCGATTCTATTTATTAGGCTAAATATATTTTAGGATTTTATCATTGTTTTGGTTTAGTTTTATGCACAAAGACACCATAAGTTGCAGGGATTGAATGATGCACAGTAAGCAACAAACTCAACAAGCAAACATGGAATTTATCTATTACAAGAACATCATTCCCATCAATGTTTCAAGAAGGTTACTGCCGGTACAGAACCGGGAATACGCACAACAAACAGATCTTCTCCGCCCCCTTTTCTCTTTTTCTTTGGCTTGTACCGCAGTTTCGCAAGTACATGAGAAGCTCAAGAAAAAATTTCAGTACCCAGAAGTGTATATACAGAGCAAAGAAGTGAGTACTTTAAAGCTATCACTGACAACAGAAAATGAAATGGTAAATTACAGGGTGACGATAACTTTGCACTACAATTAATTTACCGATAGAGCTACGAAGGACAAAACGATTAATTATCATGCAATCTGAACTAAGCACTAGCCTAATTTACACTAATTTTTTTATTTTTTTTTACACAAATGATATACTATAGAACTTAGATAACTTATGGCCTGTAAGTAAAACACTACCGACACTAAGTGTGGCCAGTGTAGTATGTACCGTCCGGTACGACCGGAATTTCGGCCGGTTTGGCCGTACAGGCCGGTGAGCGGCACAAAATTTAGTTTACCGCTGAAACGATATTTTACCAAGAAAACCGGTCGGTACGGTTAAAAACCGGTATTACCCGATATTATCCGGTTATACCCGGTACGTATTATTGGCCGTCAGATGGAAAAACAAATCTGATCCTACGGCTGATATTTGCGTGAATGGGTGAAAAAACAAATCTGATCCTCTCTCTGCATCTTCTTCTTCGTTTCTGTCTGGGACCTGGGTTCATCTCTGCATCTTCTTCTTCGTTCAGCGCCTCCATCTCCATCCTTCTTCAGCGCCCCCATCCATCTCTTCCTCCATCTCTTAAGGTATGTATTAAACTCAAACCTAGATAACTATAGTTCAAGTAATCTTGTTTGATTTTTATTGTGAAACTGATTCTCATATTCATTCTAGTTTTATTTCTTATGATTTGATTTGGGTAATTTCAAATTAGGTTTCTAGTTCATTGTTAGAGATTGGATACCCATTTATCCATATTGAAATCAGATCTTGAAGTGGTTTGGAAACTCAAGTTAGGGTTACTTTTTCAAATTGGGTACCTTTATGAATTAAGGCTTTTAATTTTGATTTCAATCAAAATGATATTACTGATTTTGTTGACTTGGCACAGTGAAACTTTTTGTGATTTCTTAAGATGAGAATTCCTTAGTAAGAACAGTGAAACTTCTTGGCACAGTAGAATTCTTGTTGACTTGGCACATTTTTAACTACCTGGTTATCGGAAGGGAACTTAGTTTGGTGGATTCAACACACATGTAGCATGGCTTGTTGAAAACTACATGATGAAGGTACTAAACTAGAGCCAATAGTCATACACATTTGCATGGAGAAATTTTCAAAAACAAAGTGTCTTTGTTACACAGCCAATTAGAATTAAAATCATATATTGGGGATAGTTCGATACTATAACTAGAAGCAACTGTAAGTGTGTGCAAGGTCAACGAAATCAGGTACTGCCATCTCCCAGCTCAGATTTCGTATTAGATTCGATTGGTAGTCAGGTACCCTTAAAACTAATGCAGTCAAGTTAGTGTCCAACTTCTGTTTGGCAAGAATATGCTAAAAATAACAATCTCAACACTGCACCAAAACTGGCAACTTTGACTTTAGGTACTTCATTGAATTTTAGACTCAACAATTTTGGCATGCTCGAGAATTAGATTTCAATTATAACTTCTATATGAATTTGGATCAATGAGTATCTTTCCATTTAGCTATCATGTCTGGTAGGCTAATTTAATGATCATTTGTAACTCTCTTTGCTAAAACAACATTTGGGTTCTAAGTTTTTGGATTACATGTTTCGTTTCTTGAAAGCTTTTTTCATTTCAGAATTAGTGTTTCGAGTGTAGCGATGTCTGTTTAATCAATCATTGAGGATTGAATACATTGTTTGGCATTACAGGGACCTTGTTTTAACTAGCAGAATTAGGCTGTAGGAGCAAGTACACTAGATGACCTGACGGACCACTAGTTGGTGCACTTTTTGAGTTTGTGATACAGACACACCCGGTATTAGTTGGTTTCATGTATCCGGCACGCCCGGTAAACACCAACTTATGCAGTCTATGAGGTGTTTTGGCTTTGATTTTTGTTGTTCTGTTACAACTTCTCCACCAAATTCAGTCTAAACTGTTGCATCTCCATCAATTCTATGCTCTGGCATTTGAGTTATGTTGATAAACTGTACTGGAATTTTCATTCGATTTACTGTACTAGCTATTATGTTCATAACCCGTCGATTCAAATCACGTCCCCAGTACTTGTTTAAAGGCTTTGATTCAGTATAGAATCTAAATTATTTCTAATGAATAAAATGTGAGCTAGTATTTTTTTTATAAAATTATAGGTATAAAATATATAGACCGATATTTCGCCGGTATATAAACCGAAATTTCCCCGTTATATCGGCGTACCAGTATATCACTCTCGATCGGTACGAACCGAAATCCAGTATGGTACAACCTTGAGTGTGGCTAAGCCTTTAACTGTTATGCAAACTACATTAAACCATACACTACAACTAATGAATTTTAGAGTTTGACTACGTATAGAAATTTAGTGGAAAAAAACTAATGAATTAGGTAAGATAAAATGACTGAGAGGAAGAGCAACAGACTGCAAAGGAATATAACTAAGCTAAAAGAAAAGAAGAAGAAAAAACAGCAGAAAGAAAGAAAGAAATCCAAGCAAATATATAGAATAAATTAAAAATCAGTAAACCTAAACTAAAAAATTCAACCACACCACTATCAAATTTCTAGCAACGGCGCCAGAAACTTGATAGGTTTAAAAACCTACTATTAAAATAACCACAAGTATAAAATGTCTACAATGTAGAACATGGTAAACACGGATAGTTTTCATGTGGACTTGGCTGGTGTGGAATTAAATTCAAAGTCTTGTCATACTAATTCAGATTAAAGGGTTGTCGTTACGACGAGACAGTTGTTATGAATAACACATTAGAAAATAGAAATGCCATTGACATAAAAGTTTTAAACACTGGATACTAAGGTACTAGAGCTATAGATGGTCAGACCATTGTTTCTATTCCCCTAGCATTACAAACAAAAGTTAGTAACAATTACCATATAGTTTACTCGCAACGAACAAGAGATAAAAAATATCTTTTTCATTCCAGTTTAGTTATTTAAATTAGGTTTTGCACACATATTAAGAAATAGAAAGGTGTATAAATTTTTTCTATATATACCTTTAATAAAAATCTTTAATCATTAATTGCTATTAGTATATTTAAGAAAAAAATTATAAGTATAAGGATAGTTTTGGAAATTGTATAAAAAAATATCAAGTAAGTATTATGAGACTAAAAAAAAATTATTTAAACAATTTAATTAGGACGGAAGGAGTATATCATCTGATATAAATATAGGAATTTAGTGCAACAAGATACCATAAACACCTACAAAATAATAAGAATATATACAATTTTAGGTGCCTATCACTGATCTGCAATCTCCTTCGTGAATTTTTAGTTATCTAGCACAATAGGCACAACTTTTCAGCCTTCCTATTGAAAGTGAACACAAGCAGACAATCAATACGCCAAGTTTTTAGAGTAAAAATTGAAAGCCAGGTTTCAGTTTTTTTATATTGATTCTCTTCATGACACATCTGAATCTTAGATGGTCACAAGATTCACGCCTAATCGGCCCTTGCTGGGTCCTGCTCCCTTGATATCCAGCAACACCTTAAATGGGTATTCCATACTTGGTGTCTCCAGTTTACAATGGGTATCTAAAAAATTGTTACAGAAAGTGGATTGGGAGGACTAAAATTAGGATATGAGTTTTCTAGAGGTGTGAAGAGGATGGATCCTCCCTGTTTTGAAAGAAAGAAGAGGGATTTGTTTCAACACCATATATCTGTGGGAAAAAAATTGTGCATGTGAAGAAACCGATAGGTTTCGATAATTGAACCGAGAGTGCACTAAATTGGGAGTGAAAATATTTTACTAGTTTCCAACTTTTGAGTTATAAATCAAGGGAAAATTTTGATCTCAACCTCAAATGTTTTGGGCGGCATATAAAAATTAGGGCGCGAAAATAGCCGTCACCTATTTCTCAATTTGTTTTGGCACCCCACGTGAAAATTATGAGGGTAAATTTACTTCCAAAAAAAATTTGTTTTCCAAATCATTAAGTTTCTGTACCACATATAGCCCGTTTGGTTCGGGTAATTGGAAGCCCAGAAATTAGATTTCAAGGGAACCAGTCCAATTATCCCCAGCCAAATAGCTTAAAAAAATTCAGAATCCAATTTCCACATAATCCTTTTTTTCCATTCCAGTGGGATATCCATGGAATGTAATCCAATTCCAGAACAAAATCAAGGGAATTAGACTGAAATTACTAGATTACCTTCCAAACAAAACCAAAATCATGGGTATCATTTTTCATTTTCATACTAGACAGAGAGAGAAACGAAGACAAACCAAGCAGAGCGTCGTCCAGATTATCTCAAGACACCGAAAATTTCTAGGTTTTTTTCCTCTCTCTACTCATTTAAATCAAACAAATCCCAACATAATTTCCCTCTGTTATTATTTGATTGATTCTAAAACTGAAATTTGAAATTGGGTTTAATTTGTTTTATGTTTTGTTTTAGGTTTTGGAATAACATCAGCAGCACTTCCCCCTCCGTCTTCTTCTCCGTTTCAGGTTCGAATCTTCTCTTTCTTTCTTAAACATCTGTTTCATTAGTACTTTTAATCTTTAATACTCCTTTACTTGCTATGTTTGATTAATTCAGACACCATAAATCTGTTCTTTGGTTTTATGAAATTCACTTCTCCATCAAAACCCTAAAAATTCGTTTACGCTTTACTGGTTGAATTTGACTTCTTTCGAGCTAAAGTTCCTGATTTCATTTAAAATTGAATTGTGTATGGGATGATATTTTTGGGTTTATTTTGTTTTAAACTGATTAAATTTGCTTCAGATTGACTCTTCTGATCAAATTTGTGGATATCCAAATCTTGTGAAATTGAGATTATTTTTGTTGATCGTTTGAATTTTTGATTCTAATTAATTTGGTTCTATTGATTTTATACTTTCTGGATTACATTGCCGCATGTATTTAGTAAGCATATTGTGTGAGTTTTGTTGGTTTAGATACCAACTGTTCATGTCGACGTGTGACGCCTGTGTTACCATCCACATAAATGTATTGGTGTCCATTTTTTACCATGTGCCATCCATGTTCTCTTACAGTCATACGAGAATCTTCACCAAAGTGTCCTGTGTGTAGGCAGCCTACCATATCCTCTGTTAGAATCTATGCTTCTTAGGGAGGTACATAAACATGTGATTACTTCGTCAATGCCGATATATTATCACTTTTAAAATCTTTCTCGGCCCCAAATTTGGGAGAATATTTTCTTGGTCCGAAGTGATGTCTGTAATTGGTTGTTCATAAGGTTTTTCTTCTTTTGGGGGTGGGTGGTGGGAGGTTGGGGGGATATAGGGCGAGACATCATTCTCACTCACCATTTGATAGAATGCTTTGAGTTGAGTTTCTCTTGATATTTACTCTAATGATTGATCCCACCTCAGTATAAAGTATATACATCTTTTTGTTGTACTCATTTATCTTTTTTCTTCTGAAATTCCTCCCCCCTGTTGGGTGCTACCCCTGCTATGCGCCATTAGCTGACCACATCATATATTAGCCTATGTCTGCCAGATTTTGATTGTGTATGCTCCTCTTTATCCATCGATTTTTGTACTGTCCTAGATTCAAAGCAATTGAAAAACACTTGTTGCGCTAAGCAAAAGAGGTAGGTACAGAAACAATCTTAGGGATTGGTTGTATGATCATCTTCTCTGCTGCACATCCCCTGTTCTTAAGGCCTTATTTCTGTATTGCACTGGTCTGCACTTTCATGAGTTTTTTTGATCCATTTGGTCCATGAATAGTCTGAGTACGGGTTCTTGGTCGATTTATGGCTTAAGCACAACATTTTATGAAAGCTCTCCCCCATATCATATTGGCAGGCTGAACTATGCTTGCAAAATTGAGAATTTATCACTCAACAACCTCTTTTTCTTCTTCATATGTATTTTGTAAATTTGATATGTTTAGCACTTATTTTATTATATCTAGGATCTAGCTGTGAAATCACATATGTACCCAAACTACAAAATGGACCTCCTTGACACCCAAAATGTTGAACACAACTAGATAAAAAACTCACCCCTTTCACAAACTATAAACAGGAAGAGGCTGTGCAAGCCTTCTTTATAGACACAGACAAAAAAAAAAATATGTATGTTGTGCCTTGCGTTCTGTGTAATTGTGCTGGTTGTCCATATATATAAGGCGTTAGTCACCAAGTCGATGTATATCCCCGAGTTCCAATTTCAGAACTTAGAAGGTTTAGAGATTCATCTGTCAAGTATTTGTAGAACATAAATTTCTTAATGAGTCTGAATTGCACGCGGCTCTGAAATCCGAGATGTGCTTAGCAAAACAACAAACCATACTGTAGTAGTCTAGGCGCAGTCAATAGGTGCTTTGCTGCATGGTTAAAAGCTAGTCTACTCGGATTGTTTACAGCGATGCTCAGTCATTGAATTTCTCCATTCAGCAGGCTACTTGTGCAATGCAGGTCCAACTAATTCTGAAGTCCAACTGAACATTGTTTATAAAAAGATTTCTGTTTTTTGTCATATTGTTCTAACTTAATTTTGTGTCTCTTGGTTTTTTTACTGAGAATGAGTTGTTGTTTTTTCCAGTATGGCTCCTCTAATGCTGACAAAGAAAAGAAAACTTGAAATGATGACCGATAATGTTAGGACAACAATGGATATTGTAATTTTGTTTTATGTATACGTTTATTCATATGTATTGTGTCATCAAAGTTCTGTTTTGAGATCCAACAATCGTTTTGAAATGATTATTGTACGATTGTGGGTGATGCAAGATCTAGTTTACAAAAGTGACACAACATGTAAATCACAGCTTCGTCTCAATAGACGTACTTTTCAAATTCTTTGTCATAAGTTACGCACTATTAGCGGACTAGAAAATAATAGGAACTGTGATGTTGAGGAAATGGTCACAATCTTTTTATATGTAATTGCACATTACCATAAGAATAGAGTTGTAGGGTTTACATTCAAGCGATCTGGAGAAACCATTAGTAGACATGTGAACACGGTCTTGAAAGGAGTTATTAGGCTTCAAGGGGAATTGCTTAAAGAACCAGTAGCAGTGGCTACAAGTTATGTTGACCAGAGATGGAATTGCTTTAAGGTATGAACTTGAATTTAGATATTTAATCTCTTTTAAACATATAATTCTTATTTGTGATGAATCATTAACCCCTTCTTTACCTTTAGAATTATTTAGGAGCATTAGATGGAACACATATTAGTGTCCATGTTGCTACTGCAGACAAGCCTAGGTATCGTACAAGGAAGAGTTCAATTGCTACCAATGTCTTATGGGTATGTTCCCAGAACTTGGAGGTTATATATGTGTATCCTGGCTGGGAAGGTTCATCTGTCGATTCTCGTGTTCTTAAGGAAGCAATATACAAAAAGAATGGCTTAAAAGTTCCACATGGTAAGTTCATTATTGTATTGAATTACAAATCCACGGATTAGTAGGTGATTCTCGTGTTCTTTATTAAGATAATGATGGTTGTTTACATGTTGACTTGTTTAGGTTACTATTACCTTGTCGATGTCGGTTATCCAAATAGTGGAGGATTTCTTGCTCCTTTTAGAGGTCAACGTTATCATTTGAAGGAATGGCAGCAAGGTCTAGAACCCAGGACAGCTGAAGAATTATTCAATATGAAACATTGTAGGGCTAGGAATGTGATCGAACGAGTTTTCGGACAGTTGAAAATGAGATGGGCAATACTTAGGAGCCCATCATGGTATCCGGTAAACATACATTGTCATTTTATCATGGCATGTTGTTTGATTCATAACCTCATCAGGAGAGAAATGCCTATGAATGAATTCTTACCGGAAGATAACTACGAAGATGAACCGATTAATTTGGTTTCTCCTCAAGAAAGTCGAATGATAGAATATGTTGATTCCTCGGATTATTGGGCTGTTCAGAGGAAGGAGTTAGTTGATCAAATATGGGAAAGATGGACTGCGCGTAGACTTAGACATAGACGTTTAGTTAGTTAAAAATGAAGGTTGTTTGGATTTGGGTTTCACTTTGTTTGTTTGGGTTATTTGTGGCTTTTTTGTTTTGACTTTTCTTTTTTATTAAGAGATAATACTATGTAGAATGAAAAACATGATTTTTTAATTTATGTCAGGTCTTTCTGGTTATTACCTATTGTCGCCTCTCGTTTACTTTTAATTATTTTTACCTTCATGTTCTGTTGGTGTTTTGTTTATTACCTGCTTTTGCGCTTGCCTATCTCTTTGTGGTCGTGTGCTTTGTGTTTATATTTATGTAGGTTTGGTACTATTTTTTTCCATTGTATATCTCTTCTTTCTTTGTTGCTTTATATTCAGTTATTGTCAGGTCTATTGGGGAATCGACTGAAAATTCTCGAAAACAAACAGGTAGATCTCTTTGGATAGGATACATTAGTTATCATCTTCCAACTCTACTTTGTTTTTGTTGAGATCCACAATCCACCCATGCACCATAGCTGCAGCACCTTACGTCGTCAGTGACCCTAGTACAGTATATAATAGTAGTCCTCCAAAAATTAACTGATTTATTATGCCACTTCACTTGGCATCTGCAAACCAGACTTCATTCTGTTGCTGGTTAATTATCAGAGTAAACATGCAGTATCCTCCTTGATGTAATTTAGAAAGTGGTAAATAAAGGTTCGATTCTCGAACTTGTG
>JAJJMC010009994.1:5820856-5855320 GCA_023531435.1 Papaver californicum | reverse complement strand
TTCTCTTGGTATTTATAGATAGTAGAAACCCTAGAGAGAGTTCTAAACCTAATAGAACTCTCTAGAACAGCCCACAAATCCCAATCCTAATCGAAATCAAATTCCGGCCAAATACATGATTTACACACTGATTTCACGGGATCTTTTGATGTTTCTCGATTGTTCTAACTTGTGTGGGTTATCTACTATCATTTGGAACAATCTGGAAGCAAAAGAAACCAAATTTCACGTTGCTTTTGTGTTGCCAGTAAAACAGTCGAGTCCGATGAGTTGACCCGGTGACGGCCCGATCCAGCTCGCTGGGCTGACCCGCTGGGCTGACCCGCTGGGTTGACCCGATGGGTTGACCCGATCCAGGGGTGCCCCAATCCAAAGTGTGGGTGCTTTGATCCATTTTCCCGGGTGCCTTGAACACTTTTTGAGCCAATTTTTCCACAAATCTTTTCTTCTAATGTACCTACAAAAGCAATAAAACACGTAATAGACACAAAATCGAATACTAACTCACTAGAAATTAAGGTGCAAATTAGACACTAAAATGTGTCTATCACTCCTCCATATACATGAATCCCGATTGAGGTGTTCAGTTAGGCATACCTATCTGTCTAAACTTAAAAACACCTAGTGAAAGACAACTGTTGAAATCATATTTGCAGTCAGGATAGTCTAGGATTTTTACTAAATTCTTCTTCTAAAAAGGCTATACTTTTTGAATGTTTATACAGAGATTAGATCTTATGTTTTGATTGTATACTAAATTAAGACTCTGTAACTAACTGGACTTCTATGTAGGTTTGCTATGCCTCCTCATCGTACTTGGGTTGAATCTGAAGATGATACTTTGGTGAACATATTGACGGAATTAGCAGTTGACGGTAAGTGGAAGAGTGACACGGGTTTCAAATCGGGATACTTGAAATCCATAGAGCAAAAACTTGTGGAAAAGTTACCTACTGCTGGATTAACAACCACCAACATTGATTCTAGAATCAAAACATTGAAGAAGCATGCAATGGCAATCAACGAAATGCTTACTATTGGCAGCGGTTCTCAATGGGATTATAACAGCAACAAGATTGTGTGTGAAAAGAGTTTATTTGATGAGTGGGCTAAGGTAATTTCGAAACTGAATTATTACCCTTTTTCAAACTTGTAATTTTTGTGGCTTTTGTTGTACCTGGCCAATCCATGCTCTAGATAGTGTATTATGGGTGTGGATACTTTCTCCCAAATATTAGGGTTGGAAAACTACTGCCTGCATAAACCTTCAAGCTACTATGCATATATATATATTCTTAGTTTTAGCTTCCTAGTTGCATGATTCAGTAGTTCCCTAAACTGTTCAAATTTAATGTCTTTAAGGATGGTACATCTGTAATACCCTGCGCATGTAAATACTGTTCTGCATAGTTTTAATGGACTGAAATTGTGAGAGGCAACACCGTCGAGAGAATGGTCCATGCGATTATTAAATAATAACCCCTCCTTGTAAGTGTATTAGCTTCCTTGTAATTGACATCATTTCCAAACGACGTCGGTATTCCTGAATGGTCCAGAATGGTCTGAAATTCAATGATATCTTTGGTTTGTCAATAACAGTGGGTGAAATCAATTCTAATGCTAATATATATGATTTTAAATTTAGGTTATTGATTTAGATGGTTACCAGAATGGTATTCAATTGTTGTAGATTCCATGGATAAGTTTCTTGTTGCTGTAATATTTTGTTGTTGGTATAATAAAAAAATTTGAGGGAAAACCAACAATTTTTCCATTAGCTGTTGTGTCCAACTACATCTTTCTTTGGGTTATAAATTTCTCAAAGCTCTCTTTCTTTTGTTTGGTCTGTTGCTCTATTATGTTTCAGTATGTTGGGTCTTTTTTACCTGTGGTGGAATTGTCTGTTTATCCATTAAAGCTTAAGTTTTATATTTTTCATATTATAGATCCAAAGTTAATTTGATTATTAATTCATTGATCTTTATGTTATGTGCACACTTGTATCTCAATACCTCGTTAGAAGTCGACATTATATTGCCAAGTGTTCCATATAGTGTGGTTGATGTTGGATAGTACTGTCTCAGAAGAAATTTACAATGCCTATATGAGACACAACTTGCCACTGGTCATCTTGATTATGAATTGCCTACAAGAAAATGGGGCATGTTAACTCTTTGTTGGTATTATTTGCTGTCAGGGTCAAAGCATCACAATCATTTCTTACCATCACATTTTCGATGTGTATTAGGACAGATTTACACAATTTAGATTGTTTTGTGTTTTTCTCAATTTTCTCTTGACAGTAGGCACTCACTGCGGGATCTCCCAAAATATTTGCGTCGTGTTCAGTCTTCAAATATTGCAGAGAATGTTTCTAGAATTGTGAACATTTTGTCTAGTATAAAATGCTTATGCTTCAACTTTGGTTAAACATTTTGTATTTATTTCCCGTAAACTTTCTTAAGTTGCACAGGAAACACTTGATGTGATCCTTTTAACACTTGACGATTTCTTTGGGCTTTGTTAATGGACTGAAATTGTGTCGTTTGTGGTTTTTGCAGTCTCATACAAGTGCAAAGGGAGTGTATAGGAAACCATTCCCTCATTTAGATGCATTGGTTGACATATTTGTTGAAGATAGGGCAAATGGCAAAGGAGATACTTCACTTGTTGAAGATCTAGAAGAGATAGAGAAAGAAGATGAACAAGAAAAGGAACAACAAGCTGAACAAAAAGAAACTGAACAAGAGAATTACCAAGAGAAAAGTAACCAGTCTGAATCAAACAATGGTAATGTAGAAGGAAAAGGGTCTGTTCATCATCCTTTGATATTGGATCCGGTGAATCAAGTGGGGATGCAAATGACCTTAGTTTGATGGCTTCTTCATTCGACAAATTTGTGACAGGTACACTTCAACACTTTGAAATGGTTCGTGAATCACTAACTCAAGAAGCCGATGCAAATAAACAATTGTTCGAAGAGTTGAATAAGATAGATGGCCTCACTGAAGATGACGTGATAGATGATGCATCTATTATACTCGATTCATCTACAAAAACAAAGGTTTTCTTCGGCATGGGGGAAGAACAACGAGCAAACTATGTGAAGAACATGATTCTTAAGTGATGCAGTTAATTAAGCTTTCATGGCTCTATGCATTTTGAATTTTACAACTTTGAATAGGATTTTTAGTTTTGCATATTGAATATTTAATGTTGCATTTTGAATATTTAATTTTGCATTTTGATAAAGGATTTTTTGTTAGTAATCCTTTATCATCATAAAATTTTAATTTTGCCTTTTGAACAATAACAAATAATATTTTGGTTAGAAATTTTAAATTTTAAATTTTAAAATTAGCATGTTTTTATGTATTATAATTTCCTCAAAGAGTAAGAAGGGTATTAAAGTGATTTGGGACATATCAATTACCATGTAATTGGATTATGTCAATCAAAATTTAAATTTTAAAATTTGAATTTTAAAACAATTTAGTGTAGGTAATAGAATTTCAAAGAGTAAGGGTATTTAAAAGATATTAGATATTTGGATTACCATGCAATTTAATTCCCCCCAACCAAACACTATTTTTTTAATTAAGGAATCCAATTCTAGGAATTGGATTACCCCATAATTCAATTCCTAGGCTTCCAATTACCCGAACCAAACGCCCGAATAGGTTACTTCATAAGAATGTCATAATACTAAGGATCACAAGAAGATAATATTCCATTCACATCTTTACTAGCCTTAATGTTGTATAAACCACAATCTAATTTGTAAACTATATAGGACAAGAGGTTAGGCTTACTCTTAGGAAGTGTATACTGTTATAGTGTCATACCATCATATTTGCTTGATGTAGTATCAATTATATTCCTTGCAAGAACTGCCGGAAGACCTGCAACAAGTAAATTATAAACAGAAATACATGTTAACCATTTAAATAGTTAGTGGTGATTATACTGGCCTTAAACAGACTTAAAGACATGTTTGGCGTTCTAATTTGAGTTTACCTAAAACACCAACAACCATGCATCATCATTATCTCTTCATTTCCATTACCGCCATAATTATCGTTCATACCCAGGGGTCCATGCCTACCAATGACTAGGGCTGTACATGGTCGGTTTCGGTTCGGTTTCCAGCCAAACAAAAACTGAAACCATTACTCTCGGTTTCTAAAAAATCTTACCATAACCGAACCACTAACCATCGGATCGGTTTCTAGCCGGTTTCAGGTTTCTAGCCGGTTTCAGTTTATTCCAGTGGGTTTCGGTTAACCGACTGTTATGTCAGTTTCCTGAAACTGACAGTTCAAATCTTAAAAAGAACATATCATAGTTCAAACATTTTTAAACCTACCTGCAGACATTCATATTTCATACACATTCTAAATTCATAAACATTCTGAAACACAATTCAAACATAAACATTACATCTTCATTCAGTTTTACCAAAAACTTAAAAAAAACAAAAATACTAATCATACTACTATACTATACTCTATGTTTGATTCGTGTATCAACGAAAACGTGGCCTATTAGAGTTGAATTAGAATCTTCCATAGTTAAATCAAAGTAACCTGCACACACAAAAATCATGCAAAATCGTTTTAGAAAACCCTAGTTTAAACTTAAATCATGTAGCACAACTACAAGGGTAAGATCAAATGATTTAAATATATAACATACCTTATATAATAGTCGATTTTGTTTTTGTTTCATCTAAAAAGGGTGTAGTGAATTTGAAGATTAAGGATTAGGGTTATAAGCTTAAGCTGAGAAGAAGAGAAAAAGAAGAATGAAGAAGAAAAGATTAGGGATTAGTGTAGTATCATGATTTGATTTGTTAATAGATCAAATCATGGAGGTGGTTTGATTTGATTTGATATGATTTCTTCATAAGAGGAGTGAGAAAAAAATTAGTGAAGAGAAGAGAAATCTGCTGGAGAAAGAATGAGATGAGGTCGACCTAGTCCTACCATGTACAGCCCTACCAATGACCAAACATACAGTCTCATTTCTCACCGTAACTGCTGAAATTTTAGACGCTCAAATAAGTAGTATGTGTATTTACGAAAAAAAGTTATTCCTATGTTAGAAACAAAATGCTTTACGGAAACACAGTTCAGTTCTAATTTTAGGATAAGTTTCATATACATTTCTATAATGAGCTTCCCATAGAAATTGTACAACAAAGTTGCCAATGCTGGTACAACCTTTCCAAACCATTTACTTTATTCAACAAGAAACATTATACAAAACATGCTTCACATTTGAAAAAGAGATGGAAGAATAAACCATTAAACTTTATCACAAATCAGAATTATTTGACTAATTTTATAATTGCACCGGGAAACATAAAAATATCCACTCTTAAATCTTCAAAAAATTATCCCACTTTTCATACAAATGTTGTTTATCTTAAGCTGTAACCACCCAAAACATAAAAAAGGAAAAAAATCATTATCACAGTCAGAAACCCCCAATTTAAACCCCACTTTTAAACCCTAGGTTCATAATCGGAGAACTGTAATAAGTAATCGAAGAAGAAAAAGAAAAGAAATCATACCAGCAAATGATAATGAACAATTTCATCGGAAATAAATCACCTTCATTGATAGGATCCGACACCCAAACTAGAGGATCCTAATACTAAATAAAGATAAATTGATCATTTGATTAGCGATCAGTCACCTTAATCGTTTGAATTAGGAATTAACCAACAAATTAAGCAAAGCTTAATAATATTAATTGTATTGATCGAATGAATAAACCCTACAAAAAACTATGAATATATAGAGGACATAACTTAGAAAGCGAGTAAGGAAATATAAACTAATACCCAAAAGGGATAATTATAGATATGCCCCAATTTTAGAGGGTCATTATACATTTATGTCCCGGGTTTTTAAAATTAATAGAAATGTCCCATTCCATTAGATTTTCAGTTAACTTTAAGCATGCGAGTTCGCATGTGCGAAAAATGACCAAAATACCCCTCTATAATTAGTACTTATAATATTTTTTGAAAATATTTTTTTTTTATACATTTATAATATTTTTTTATACATTTATAATATTCTTTCCCAAGTCTATAAAAGAGTCATCCATGTATTATTTTAGGGAGTTGAATTTGATTAATAAGAATTATTTTCTTAAACGTGTTCAAGTTTGATCGATTATTGTTTATAGTCGGAAAACTGAAGTCTAAATAATTATCGTTGTTCATAGTTGATATTCCTAAGAATATTTGAATTCTAAACAAAACCCTTCTTTTCTTTCTTTTTTTTATAGAATATTTGAAGTATGAATAAAATCCCTCTTTTCTTTCTTTTTTTTATTATCCCTGCACCACAGATCCATCAAAATATATTTTGTTCCATCCAAATCTTGAAAATGTAAGACGAATTCCATATAAATCTTATTCTTAATAAACAACAAAGAGCTTAATTTACTTGACAAGGAATGAAGCTAAACATTTGAAAAGTAGCTGAGCATTCTGAGTATCAGGAGCGAACACATGAAAAGCATGCCCTTCTTCTTCACTCTCAAACAACTCAACATCCTCACCTTCCCATCCCTTCTTCTTCAATTCCTCACAATAAAATTTACCTCTCTCTTTCAATACATCATTTCCAGCAACACAGACCAACACCCGCTTACATCCAAGACCAGATAAACTCGGTGCACCATGTGCAAATGGGTTAAACATCGGATCGTCGAGGCCATCATTAGCCCAAGGATTAACAAATAACCATATCCTCTCTACCAAGTCCTTAGCACCTTGATCCATGTCTGTTTCCGACCCAATCCGTTCAGATCCCCAAAAATATGGATGAACCAGAAACATACCTCGGATAACACTTAATTCATTTGCACCAGATCTCATAGCTATATTGTGAGCGATGTTTGCACCAGCACTGTCACCACCCAAAAATACCCTATCGAAATTAACCTTGTTTTTCAGCCACGGTTCCACGTCAAAACCGTGAGTAATACTCTGTTGCTGTGGTTGTTCATCATGATGGTGTTTAGTATGAGAAAGTACCCACTGAAGAGAAGTCCAACAATCTTCATAAGCAATAGGAAGTGGGTTTTCAGGAGCTAATCTGTAATCAACTGAAACAGCAACTACATTAGCTTGAGAAACTATAGCATTTAAGTAACGCTGCTGAAAAAGTGAGAAGGCAGATTCAATGCAGAAACCTCCACCATGGAAGTAAATGAGAAGAGGAAGCTTTTCGGTAGTTGTGAGTTTACTACTGGGAATGTAGATTCTAGCGGAAATGGATGGGTTGGTAGAGATTGTTATGTCTTTGGATGAAACACCAGTATTTGCATCTTTCAATGACGGTGGGACTGTTTGGGACTCGATTAAACGCTCGACGCGACCGTTTTTATAAACGCGGAGGAGGGGAAGAAGCTCTGAGGCGATCTCTTGATCAGAGGAAGCCATGGGATTAATGGTCGGGAGTGTTTCGAGTTAGGAGATAAGAAATGAAATAATACTACTGAGAAACATGCATGTATACTATTCATATAAGTTTTGTCTTCTTGAAAATTGAAGCCCATCTCTTATATGATAAAGCCAATCAATGTTACCTCATCACCGTTGTCATCAACTACGCTGCCATGTGCTGATAGCCGGTGGAGTTAGGTGTGGGAGTCATGGGATCACCCTGTCTCTAATTAGCAAACAAAACATCCTTATATCACGCTTTGAAAATGTGTGCACGGCTTAAAAATTCTTTACAATTGATTATTACCGAGTTCTGGTTGTGCTTTGGTCGAAACATACATGCTGATCTTCCCAATGAAATTAGAGGCTCACAAGTCTAATTTAATTTTTATCTCAATTTTATTAGAAATTTAACTGCCTATATGTCTGTTTTGCGCACTTTGATATATGCTTCCGCCATTGACGCTGAAAGAGCCTACCCATGGTGTCTTGGACTCTTGGGACTACGCAAAAGTGAAATTGTGTCACTCACTCATTGCTAATTTACTCCTAAGGCAACTTGTTTCTCATTAAATTGTGCTCAGGGGACTGATATAGAATTTGTTTCTATATCTATAGTTCTAAGTTATTTCACGCAGGCATCTTTCCTTCTTTCTTTCCTTTTCTGCGTACTTCCTGGTATGATGAAAAACAAAAGTTGCTAAGAACCAACAATATTACATGATTACAGCACATAACACAGACGCTGATTCATCCGAAGGGTCTGCCAATACAGCATTGTTCGGCTCTAGGGGGGGGAGGGGGGGACTGAGTGAATATTTTTCTGCTACTGTACAATGTTCACCATCAACATGTGTTAACAATTAGGGATCGGGTCAGGAATGAGAATTGGTGTTATAAATGAGAATTGATCTTATAAATGGTTGCTATTACGCTGGTGGTTCGACTTCGTAAGTGCTCTAGTAAAGTAGTTGCGGATCTCCGGGATTATACATTGGATGAGATGAGCATGCCTGCATGCACGAACAGACAAGAGTTTAATTTGTATTAAAAACCATTAAGCTATTGACGAACGCCAAGAGAAAAGAAAGTGAGAAAAGGAAATGTTGTAAAACATCTAGTTATTATTGGCACTCTGGTCTTTGTTGTTTAAACAAATATAAGGTTTATCATATAGTATACTTAATAACACTGTTCTTCTCTAGACAGCCACCATCCTTGATCATTTTGGGCTGGATGCTATTGTGATAAACCTTTAGAAATACAGATAAAACTTTGACGACTTTTGCATCTAGCAAAGTACTCCTTACACAGCAGTAGCTGTACAATTTTAGAGCTCTAGCTAGCCTAATCCAAGAATTTCAGTCGCTGAATTAACAGTGTGTGTGTGTGTGTGTGTGTGAGAGAGAGACAGAGAGAGAGAGAGAGAGCATACCCTGGCCTCTCACGCAATTTGTCGAAGTGCTCCAGAATGAAAAGGATGCATATGTCCCGTAATGACATTGCATGGAAGTTTTCTGATAGTTCGTACATGGTTGAGACATTCTCCAAAGATACATCCTGATAAACAAATATCGACAAAAATCATCCAAAATAATCTTCTGACAAGCACACTTCGTGGATATCATTTCTCAAACTGAACTTCTCGACTCACCTGTGCAATTGCATATTCACAAAGACGCTTTAGCCCCTCCAGAAGATACTGATCTGCAGCTCTGAGGAGATCTTGCGCTATATCTAATGTAACATCAACTGATCCTGTGTATATGAATCTGCGCGTGGCAAAAGTCAGATGCATTATATTCCAGTACTTTGATTTAGTAAAAGACAAGGGAAAACAATCTAGTGAAATGCTAACCTCATCATTAACTCAAACACTTCCCATCTTATATTAGGAATCTCTATATCCCTGGCGTCCTTCTCCTATGACATTTCCAAATTGTATCATTCACTTGCAGTAATTCATGCCCACGTCGACTTTATATAAGCAACCATGAAAACAAATTCCAGGTCATCCAACCTCGGAACTCGGTCTTTTCAACAACAACACAAATAAAATAGAAAAGATAGTTGTATTGTGCTCTTATTTTCACGACAACACATGCACAGATACACAAATTACTCAAAATAAAGTTATAAAATGCAACCAAGCTCACCCGATAACCACCATCAAACATTGCACGGAATGCGTCTGAAGAAGCAAGCAGAGCAATTCTGTGAGCGTAGAACCGTCTACCTGAAAAGAAAGAGAAACGGCATGTTTTGAGCCTCTATCTTGGACTTCCAACAAATGAGACTTACGATGCCTATTACACGATAGGACTGAATTTTGAGCATTTCCTGAACACTGACGTGTGAAAAATAAATACACACTGAAACAACTAGTTCAGAACAATGATAATCTACCTTCAACTAGGAAAGTGACGTCAGAGAGTGTAGCACTATTTACATATTGCTCGCCCAAATAGACCTGCAACAAGAATTACTCGATGTCATTGGCACCCAAATATGTATCTCAGGAACAAGCCAGATCTAATTAAAATAAAAACCTCTTGCAGAACATCTGAAAAAAGCTTCAGACAGAAAAGGAAATACAGCCACAAGAAAGATGCGAGCCAGGACACTGGAGTAGCACTAATTATTTACACTGCCATCAGTTGCACTAGACCTACCTTTAAGAGTGGTTCTGAGAAAGGGAAACAGCTTTTTGATAGAACTAAAACGACAAAGAGTCTCAACATTCACGAACTTAAAGCTCCAATGAATCTTATAGAGTTGTCCTTCTAATAATCTAAGAGACTGAACAACACAAATATACACGACATTTGACACAGGGTTCCAAAAGACAACCTTTTATCTGTAGTTGCATAGTCTAAAAGGGTGCCCTAGCCCAAGAACTAAGTTTCGTTTTTGTTAGTCACCTGAGGTGTTGGAGATGGAGGAGCTGCATCCATTGGAGAAAGGGACGAGGCTTTGTTAGCCAACTTGTACAAGGCGGCAGAACCATCCAGCTGCTGCTTTACATTTGCAGACCCAAGAAGCCCTACAAGTGACTCCAGTCCTGCATATATATTTTGTAAAGCAATCAACTTGAATTTATGCAGTAACAGAAGCATTTAACTAACAAAACTACAAAGATGCAATAACAGGTGCTCACCATTGTTATCAATGAATATTGTCCTTTGATCATCAGGCGAACAAAGATGGGCAAGGGATAGAGAAACTCGTCTATGAATAACCTTCTCCGCTACGCGCATAAGATATAACAGATGGCTCAATACCTAGCAGGACAAAAAATCATCTAAATAGTAAGTTGATTAGGGAGTGTAACAGCAGCAATAATGAAGACAAAGTAAACACAAGGAGAGGAAGTGACTAGCATGTATAAAAACGGAGAAAACTGTGATCTGCACCTAAGGCTTTGTATCAGGAGATGTAAATGGTGACAAAGACAACACTTACTCTTCCATGGACCTTCTCCTCTAGTCTCTTCAATGTCTTTGCTACACAATCTTTGGTTGCCTGTAACATTAAAACTATTAATAATGCTTGTTTCAATACAACCTGCTGGACTTCCAAAAACTAAAAGGTTGAAACAATCAACAATCATCGACAAATTATCTTAGTCATGCTAATGTAATACCATCATCATCAGGGTAGTCCCGCTAAATAGTAGTAGTCTACTAAAACTGAAACAAACAAAGAAAGAAAATTACTTGAACAATGAATTCTCCATCTTGCAGCTTTTGAATACCCCCAACCTTGATAAAATCAGAAACATTATCCTACAAGAGGAAAAGAGTGTAAAATAGGTCAGCTTACAATCATATGAGACAAACAAATTTATAAACAAAATAAAGGAGGCAAATGTATACCTCATTGTCCGCAAGACCATAAAGAGCAAATGCAGCATTGTGCTGCAGAGACCCATTTTTTGAGTCAAGCAGCTTTAATAGTGGCTGAAGACCACCATTGTGGGCAATACCAGCTTGGTTGTGCGTGTCCTGAAAAGCACAAACTGAATGTAAGATGGTTGGTATTTATGATTTTTCTGAAAACTATACTTCATGTGTGCCAGATATCTTGAACCGATTTGAGTGTGTAGTCAACATAGCTGCAATGGCTAAAAAGGCAAGGGAGCTTCCAAAAGAAAACCATTCAGAGGGGGCTTTTTTCTCTATGCAAAGTATATGAAAGATGCTGTTTCAATTATCTCTTCGCCATTCTGTAATAATTAGTAATCATGTTTTGAGCACAATAAGCATCTAAAAATCTTGTGTAGCAGACCATGCATGGCTCCCATAATAAGTGTCCAGAGATGCTTGAACAAGAGGAAACCAAATGAAAAAGTTCGGACGTACGCAATCTTTTTCCGGCCACATAGTATTATCAGTTAACAAGTTAAACATGAGAGGTACATAAGTATATAACCTGTGCCAGCCTCCCCAGCGCAAAGGCAGCCATCTCCCTAAGCTGTAAATCTGGGGATTGGAGCATTTCAATTAAAGGTCGGACAGCACCTCTCTGTACAATATGCACCTGCAAAAACCACATCAAGTCAATATACCAATTAGTACTTGGAAGCCAGACTCTTCTTTACCATATAATACAAGAAACCTGTATGTAACCAACCCAAAAACAATATATAGAAGTAGAAATGTATAACTCACCTTGCAATCTGAATCAGTCGCAGCAAATTGCCCAAGTAGCAAAGCTGCCTCCCTTTGGCTCTCCGAACAAAGAGAACTGCCATCCAGGACACAAACTTATGAAAATAGGACAAGGTACAAGTTTGTTCATGTGAGGTGAAGGAAAACTTCCAGTTGCACAAAAGCATGATGTGATAAGTGCAATGTGTTTGCTTTCTGGAGAACATAACTGGGAAGACACCGCTGTGATGGTTAGTGTAAATAATTGAGTGTACCTAAGTAATCCGATAACTGGTTGTAGAGCTCCAGCCTGAAGCACTTCTTTCTTTATGTTTGGGGACGAGTGAACCAGATTCCCGATAACACCAACCTGAAAGATGCGTGAAATTGATTGGAGACAATAGGTTATCTGAATTACAAACAGCAAAGATCACAAAGATGCAAGTCTCTTAGCTAGTTTATTTAACAGTTTTATGGTTAAACCTACCGCCTCATAATGTATTGCGGCATCCTCAGATCTAAGCATTAAAATGAGGGTGGGAAGCGCACTGCATTCAACAATCTGTAAGGTCAAGAAACAAAGCATCAGAGCAAATTCGAACCGAATTCAATAATGAAGAAAATAATGTACGACAAGGCAGCCAACCTGGTTTTTATTTTCATCATTTTTAAATGCTAAGGTTCGCAAAGCCCCAGCAGCCGCTCTCTGTACCTTTGTATCAGTGAACTCAAGCAACTCAACAAGAGGTGGAATCCCCCCCTCAAGCCTGAAAAGTAAGCCCATAATATACAGCACATTAGAGGGAAGAAAAAAGGGTGAATACGCAACTCAGAGCTGGAGGTAATTCAGCAAGTAAAGCAAGCAAACCTGACACGTATCTTAATATTACTATTCTCGTGAGCAAGGTTGGTAATTGCATCAGCCGCTCTCCTAATAACACTATTTACAGCCCGGGAGTTAGAACCATGTGTGTGCCTCTTTAAGAGGTCAACAAGATGAGACAAAGCACCAGCATCGACTATCAGTTGTTGGTGCTCTGGCTGTTAACAGAAAAGACAGTGGAAGTATGAGGAGTTGAAAGTAATAAATATAACACCAGGCATGTCATTTCAAGTTAATTAGCATCCACTTAAAACATTCGAGAATCACCTCGAAACAGATATCCAGATCAAGGTTCAAACTTCTATTATTTTCTATTGTAAAAACAGAAACACATCAAACTCTTTATTTCGAGCAACAAGCTGTCGAAACTCAGATTCATATTATTACCTTTGATCAAAATGAAAGCTTATTCTTTACTCTACAAGCTTTGTATTATGTTGAAATTGTGTGTTAATACTAGTTAGTGAAATCCAAACTCTTTCTTAATTACTCTTTTATGTCTACACGGCAACTCTAACATGATACATGGAGATTTTTAGTAGAACATGGATATCTATGGTGTTCAATAAACGGATTCCATGTCAAAATCATCATAAAAGAATTCTAACTGTTGACATACCTACACAGTCTACAGTACAAATTGAACAATTTCAAACCATAATCCGCCCAATTTGTGTCATATCTCCAAACATCCCACCAAAATGAAGCTAATGTTAACTAGAAACAAGAAACAAGAAAATGAAACAAGCAAAATGAAAAGAATAAAAAATTATTACCTTGACAGCTAGTAGTCCTAGAGCAAAAGCACTTCCTTTCTCAACTTCGTGTTCAAAAGGCTTAGGAGCTGATTCATCATCATCTGAAATGAATGGAGGAGCTTGTAGATGTTTGACTAAAGCCATTACAGCACCACCATCTACAATTATATTCACCACTTCTTCTGCCACAAATCAACAAAATTCAAATTCCTACAAATCTCAGAAACTAGCACCAAAATTTCAAAAACAAAAAATGAGAGATCTGAAATTGAAATTTGAATTTACCATTTTTGGCGAGTTCAGCAAGGACATGAGTAGCACGCTTAGCGGAGGCTCGATGAGATCCATTCCATGAGAAAGTAGAATTGAGTATATCAACTTGATTAGTGACTTCAATTGTTAGGTTTTGATTATTAAGTTGAGTAGTAGAAGAATCTGCACAAGGAAGAGGAGAAGGAGAAGAGGAGATCTCTCTCACTTTTTGTTCTTCTTCTTTATCTCCTCCAGCTTCTAATTTTCTCTTCAATCCTTTTTTCTCTGGTACTCTGGTTTTAAGGCTCTGCTCTTCTGGTTTTCTTTTTTGCTCCATCAGACACACACAGAGAATTCTAGTGAAAGAGAGAGAAGTGCAGACAAATGAAGAAGATGAGAGAGAAACTGGAACTGAAAAGAGAGAAGTTTTGAAGGAGTAGAGGGATATTTTAGTAAATTTTGGAAAAACTGAAAATTCCGAAGATTATACGGAGTCCGATATAACTTTGACGAGAAAATCGGCCTATCTGAGTGTGATAACACTTGATAACAGCAAAGTTACTAAAATTTACTAAGTTACTGAAATCTTCCAGTTTTTTACTTTACTTTGACGAGAAAATTCCGAAGATTATTTACAAAAACACTTGATAATAGCAAGGCCTATGGGTAGAGTGATTTTTCTTAAAATGAATGAGTTTAATAAATTTTGATCAAATTAGACCTTACGATGGATAGAGAGAAGACACTCTTTCATCCAAAGTCCATCAACCACTTATTCAATTGAAGGAGTGCTCGTCAGTCTTCACTGGACGGGTAAATATTAGCCGTTTGGATTCCAAACGGGTGAAATTCATCTATCTAGATTCCAAACGGGTGAAGTTCATCCGTCTGGGTAAAAGTTTCATCCAACGGCTGAAAACAGATTTGAAAGCCAGACAGGTAAATATTATTTTATTTAAAAAAAGTTTCAAAAGCTAGACGGGGAAGTTCATCCATCTAATCTCTTTTATCTCACTATCCCATAGTGTAAAAAACAATCCGTCACCTTGTTACTCCTTCATTTTGAAAGGAAAAGAGTGTTAAAAACACTTTACCCATAACCCTTGCTCTAAGGTTTACTTTTATTGAAAATGATCTAAAGAATTTCAGATTTTAACATTATGCAAACTTAACTAAAATTCATTAAGGTATGTATATGATTATTAACTAATTGATATTTTTCAATACATTGCATATTATTTGGTTACAACTGAACCAAGGTTTAGAAATGAGATTTAATATACTTTCTTCGTCCTAATTTAGTTGTTATTATATTAGTGTTTTGTATAAATATTAAAAAACATATAGAGAATATTTTTCTTACCATAAATGTTCTACATTATATTTATTTTCTTAGTTTTTAGAAGTCCTAGCTTTTAGTTTCTAGCTTATTTTAGTTGTAGTATGGGTAGCACTGACACAGATACAACACGACGCAGACGCGAACTCGGATAAATTCTCAAAAAACTAGGATGAGGATACGTATATATAGATGTTTACTAGGTATTGTTTTATGTTGTATGGTTTGTTTTTATACATATTCTTCGTTTGTTTGTAACTTAAAGCATTATCATATGCTTAAGGATATTATAAAATACAATAGTTGAGTATCATTGTTACAATATTGTTTAGAAGACATATCATTGCTATTAGATGTTATTACAGTGCCACTACTAAGTTGGCCATATAAGAGATGAGGAAGGGTTTCAACGATTTTCTTTGTTGTGAGTAAACTAGAAGAATAGAAGATTGTCACAGTAAAGTAAAAAACTAGAAGATTTTCCATGGGTAACTGCTAGATAAGATTGAAGAATAAGATAAGCTTGTCATTAATCAATCAACTTCCAAACAAAAAGAAAAACTAATTAATTTTAATACCTAATCGTATTGTTGCATCAATCCGACTATAACAACTATAAAAAGCTGGACATCTTTCTGATTCTACTTTGATCCATGTAAAAAACCCGAAAAAAATCAATAAATAGTAAATTCAGGGAACCACATTAGAAAAAAAAAAGAAGAATTAAAAAAAAATTGATATGGGTGTTTAGTTAAGCTAAGAGGCTTAGTTTCTTCCACCTTTAAAATTATTCGGGGTCGTGGTTAGGTAAAACTAAGAAGTTTAGTTTCTTCACTGCTTTTAGGGTTAGTCGGGGCCTACGGCCCTGGACTCGTTAGATATATTGGTTGTATAATTCAAGCAAAAGTTAACTTTAGAGAAAATTAATCGGGGAAAAAAGGTTAGGTAAAATTAAGAAGTTTAGTTTCTTCAATGCTTTTAGGGTTAGCCGGGGCCGGCCCCGGCCTGGTTAGATATATTGGTTGTATAATTCAAGCAAAAGTTAACTTTAGAGAAAATTATTATATATTAGAAATCTAGTTAGATTGTGAGCTATAGTTAACTTATAAATATATTTTTTTACATGACGTTAATTAGGAAATCAAGTAAAATTAGGACGTGGTATAATTTATATTGTCCAAATCCGTAGTATTTTTCGGCCAATCTCGTCCTTCTTTTGTCATATCATGGGGATGATAACAGCATCAAAAATATAAACAATAATTTCCTTGTGTACGGATGAAATTGGGAAACAGAGAGAAATAGGTGTTATGGAGAGTTTTAATTGAATAGGGAATCGTTTATTTATTACTGGTGTGTTTAGATTATGAATTTAATTGAATTAGGAAATCTAATGAAAGGCGTTAGACCGGCCAATCTGATCCATCATTTGTCTTATCATAAGAGAAAAAATTAGATTCCGATCATCCATAGTATATCAGAGTATATCACCTGCTCTTGTGCTGAAATACATAGTATATCTTCATAATCCATATAATAAAATCAAAGTATAAAATATAAAACAAAATTGATGAAGCACACACAATTTATAGATTCCTAAGGAATGTATCATTTAACTTTGATGTTGTTACTCCAAACCAATGATTTCAATATTGTTGCTAAGAGGCAGCTACAACAATAGTAAAGGGAAGGATTTAGCAGTGGAGTTGGTCTTCTTGTTTTCATCATGTATCCATAAATTGATATGTTGATCTCCTTCTGGGCAATGATCTCTCCTTGTATGTCTAGTATAGCTACATTCCCATCGATTTCTACTAGTTCATTAGTCTATTTTCTTGTTATCTCAAACCAATTTAAACGCCAAAGGTCAGCAAGTATGCAAGTAGGGATTAAGATCACTCTAAACTTCTCACTTCCGACTTAAAACGCCATTATGCAATAATTCCGGTACGGTTCAGACTTATATAGAACATTCACATGTACGGATTTGCAAAGTGCACCGAGTTCCATGTTCAGTGCGATTGCATCATGGGATAACTGGGAAAATACCCTAAAAATAATGTCCCGTAGGGAAAATGCCCCGTGAAAAAAAAGTTATGGGAAAATACCCCACTGTCTAGTTTTCCATCCAAATGGTGTTAAGTAGTCAAACTAGGCATACATGTCTGTTCACACATACGGGACTTAAGACAAAATTACTCTTTCTTCATGATTGTGCTGTGTGGCATAGGTTACATGGTGGACGACTACAGATGGAAAATGGTATTATTACCATATACCCACACCTTTTTAAGAAATATCTTCCGTGTCCTTGAATAGGATTTCGCCACGTATCAGCATCAATGAATGAACTTTGTGATGTGAGACTGTGTAACCAATTCTACCTGGATATTTAAGATCTCAAAATAAAGTAATATCCACTACAAGTTTTGTCTCTAAAAAGAGACACAATTAACATCATTACCAATGTCTAAAAGACCACCAGATGTTCAAACAGAAAACAACACAATCCAACGAGAGAAACAAAAAAATAAATAAACATCATATGGAACCTTGGTCTTTCTTTGCCTTTTGGAAGAGGGCTATGAACTGTTGAATGATTGTTTAAAATTAACTTTCACATGTGAACCTGAACCTGAATCTGCAGTGAAATTTTGGTTCACATTGATATTTCTAAAAGTTCCACCCTTTGCTTTCTTCTTTGTCCCAGTAGCCGCAGAAGAAGAAGTAGTGGTTGCAGTCCTTTTTGAAGAGGAAGTTGTAGCTGCAGTTGAAGTAGATGCTGCATATTTCTTCTTAATCCTCTTTGGAACTACAACTTTTTCAACAAATGACTCACCATCAACCTGACATTTTTTTCTTGCTTTCTTCTTAGGGTTAGATCCAACATCTCCACCTTGACAAGTAGATTTGTTGTGATTAAATCCACCACATCTGCTATAATGTCTAGGCTTCTTTTGTTTGTCATTCTTTGTCCAAGACATCTTTCTATTCACACAAGGTCTACCTGGATCTCTCATCAGATCTGGTTGGATGATATCAACTTATGGATGTTAAAGAAAAAGAAAGCTAGAGGATAAGAAAGATAAATGAATGATAAAAGGTTTGTATTCTTTATATAGATGTAAAGACAAAACCTAAGATTAAAATAGTAAAAGCACAAAATATTCTTAAAACAAAAGCTTCAAATTAAAAGCATACCTTGGGGAAGTCTTTTGTACTGTCACCTAATGGAGTTATTGAGAATGAATATGTGGTCTTATAATACTCCACAGTGTAGTATTTACTACAATACCTGCAAACATTAAACAAAACATTTATTTCATAAAATCAAAAACATTTATGTCAACTAAAAACTCAACAACATAAAAGTACTTACAGGGCCCAGTTTGGTCTCATTTTAACCAATGCACACACTGCATGCTGACATGGGAATTCCCTCAGTTGCTACTGGACGCAAGTGCAAGTTTTGGATACAATATCAACTGTGAAAACTTTCTTTGATGTTATATTAGTAACCTCATATATTTTCAGCATTTGTGCAGGTTTAGAATGATACTTCCCTATGAAATATTTCATCTTATTAATTAGAGTAAGTGTTGCAGGAACTAGATCACCATTTTTCCATGTTGCAACAAGTGCAGTTCTCTTAGCATACAGGCCCATGACCAACTGGCAGTACATTGTGGCCATCTTAGTCACAGGCTTGTCTCTAATGTTGCAGCACATTGCATTGAAGGACTCAGAAAAGTTGTTGTTAATATGCTCAAATGCAGAATCATGTGGGAACCAAGATCTTGCCCAGGATTGTGGGTCTATTTTGTCTAGATAGTTGTATTCAACAATATTTTCCTCTTTTCAAGCATCCATATGCACCTAAACATTAAGTAATAGAGATTAGTGGAAACAAAACACATCATAATACAAACAAAACTTCATAAATATCACACATTGAAAATGACCTTCAAATGAGACTTTTTGTAGGCGTTGGACCCTTGAATCCCTTGGTCAAAAAATTCTTGTATAAGTGCCTGAAATTTTTTTAAAAAAATGAACATATTAACAGGGGGTAGTCAATTGGGATTTATAATGACTTATAGAGAATTCTGAAATAGGTTGTTATTCAATTGAGATTTCCAGAGAGTCTCCCAAACTCTCCTCTTATTGGATAGAGACTTTTTTCAAGTCTTTTAAATTCCTCCAAACTCTCTTGTTATTGGATTAACATTTGTTGGGAGTCACTCAAACACTCTTGTTATTGGATTAAGACTTCAAAATCATGGATTTGTTACTTATTGAGATTTTTGAGAGACTTTTTGGATGAAAATAGGCATGAGTGAAATCTCTCCCTTATATGTGATATTTTGAGAGACTTGAAATTTTGGGTAATCCAAAGGTCCTCATTTCTCAACCTTATCGGATGGTTATTAGCAAATATTTTCTTTCTTCTTTATTCCTCCATCTTTTGTACATGTAAAACTTGGAAGGAGGAAGTATTTTTTTCGTACTACTATATCTCTCATTCAAGTGTACGCCTTTACTTGTTTGCTCCTCTACCTGTCCAACACACACACGCAACCTAACATCTCTCTCTCTCGAGTCTATCGCACTCCAAAATATTATTATTCTTAAAAATCTTCTTCTTACCTGCAGCAACCTGGGAAATCTAAATCATGTAATCTCGATTCTTCCTGATCCATGTAAGTTTTCTCTCTCCCTTCCATTAGATCTGCTGATTTTCTGAGCAAAGTTATCATGTAATAGTGTGTGGAGTTACATATAATATATTCATTACTATCTAGGTTTTCTCTCTCTACTGTTATTTAGGCTAAAACTACTCGTTTGTATCAATATACATCACACCATGAGTAAAAGTTTCATCTTTGTATACAATTACCCTCGTAATCATCCAAAACAGCCATTATATTTCAAATATTCTTGCAATTTTGATTTTTCTTGATCTATATCGTGTCTTCTTGATTTTTGTTACAATTGTAAGCAAGAAACCCTTAATGCGCGTGACCCATTTTACTTCTCCAAAGGTACACAACTACAAAGGATAAATTAAGAAAAAAAAAATACTTTAGCAAATTGAAACCCCTAATTAGGTTTTGATCATTAGAAGTAGAATTAGAACCATAACTGATTTAAGAAGGTGATCACAACTCAAGTTCAATGGAGGTAAAGCTCTGGAATGATAAACGAGATAGGAAAATGTATGAAAACTTTGCAGATCTTTATGCCATTATTAAATCTACTGAGAAGTTGGAAAAGGATTATGTTCGTGATTTGATTTCTTCGGCGGAGTATGAACCTGAATGTTTGAAGTTGATTGCTCAGTTTAAATCCTTGACGTCAAATTTAAAAGTTATTGTTCCAAGCGTTGATAGATTCATGGATACTTACAAGATGGATTGCCCTGTTGCTCTTAATCGTCTGGTCACCTCTGGTGTTCCCGCAACTGTTGAGTATAGCCAAGCTTCTGCTGGTGCAAACAATACATCTGCAGCAACTGTTGCAGAATGTGTTCAATATTTTATAACTGCGATGGACACTCTGAAACTGAATATGTACGCTGTGGACCATGTTCATCCAGTATTAGCTGATCTTTTGGCATCACTCAATAAGCTTAGTATACTGCCACCAGATTTTGAAGGAAGGGTGAAGATGAAGGAGTAGATAGGCAGGTTATTGAAAATGGGTGCTGCAGATGAGTTAACAGAACAGTAATCTAGGCAACTTCACTTCGATTTAGAATCTTCTTATAACTTGTTCATGGCAGCATTGCCTAATCTTGGGTCTTAATCAGGTTTGGGAAATATTGTAAATAATATGGTGCATTGTCTATTTTCGTTTGGTTTTCTTTATTTGTGCTTTATTTAATCCTGAAGGATGACTGCTTGGAGCAATATACCTTGTACCATAACAATTTATGAGTATTGAAACGGGTTATAAAGAAATGAGTTCTTTTGTTACAGATAATGAACAATCTTTTGTGTGTTTTGTTATATGAACCGATTTCGTACAACCAGCTTGTGTATTCTACTCTTGCTACATGTATGAATTCAACTATTAAAGACCGAAAGCTGTTATAACAACATTTTCTGTGTTTCTTTTGAGAAATAACATTTTTCTAGCCTTCCGAAATGAGGGATGTTCTGGTTGGGATCGATTATCACTATTCCAACGTGACATTGGTCTTCAAGCTTTTACTTTATAAATCACAGAAACTCTCTAGAAATTTATTAGATTTATATCTACAAGTCCCAGAGACTGTCTATAATTCTCTTTTAAAATCACTGGAAATCTCTTTTGGAATCACTGAAAATTTCTATACTTCCAGAGAATCTCCGGGAGTCATTAGAAATAAAAGTCTATGAAAATATATATAAATCCCAATTGACTGTCTCCCCCAAGTACAAAAGTTGTTGGATCGGGTCCCTTTCTTCCCATTTCTCACGCTTCAACTTGGCTTTGGCGTTGTAGATTGTCTCCAACGTAGACACATTATTTGAGTTTATTTTCTTCAAGTGCCCAAGTATATCACTGGGTTTCAAACGCTTTTCCGTCATATCGTTTACAATGAGCTTTTCTTCCTTGGTAAGCTGTGCCATAGAAGGATGCGTTAACAAAGTCTCTGGTGGTAGGTGGTTGTGACGACCGCATGCAACCGTAGACAAGAACCACTTATTCTCGTTGTTCTTACGAAATTGAAGCTTGAAAGGAGATCCCGTCTTCTTAGTGTAAGTTTTTCGCTTGATCTTCGTCTTTGGTACATACTCAGTACCCTTTTTTGCATGTCTTGTGTATTGTCCACTACACTCACAAACCATTTGAAAGTGGTTGTGTTTTTGTTGGTTGTTACAAACAATCACACACATGATGAGTTTCCCATGTTCTGTAGCCCACTTCTTTGCATCATCTTTTTTATCCCATGTCTGCATGGTCCAAGAACAGAAAGTTAGGAGAAAAAAAATGGCATTATGTTAGATGTCGAAAGGGATTAACAACTTATCAATAACCTACCAGGTCGTTCAAATAGTGATCCGTAGTATCTATAGTTTCAATATCATTTGGAGGAGGCTGATCATTCATTGGTTGAGTTACGACCGCGAGCTGAACAAAAGAGATCAAGGCCAAGCGTCAGACAAAACACTAAAACCAATAAGTTTACGGTTGGGTTAGAAGGGTCAGACCCAACCGTATAATCGACGGACCCAACCGTAATACAACAAAAAAAGCCAAACCAATGTTACGGTTAGGTTAAAGAGTAAAACCCAACCGTATCATGAAACACAAATACCCATGCACGTAATAAGTTATGGTTGGGTTTTTGGTAACCACCCAACCGTAAACCTGTAAAACTCTATTTTTCATAAACACAAATGTATAGTTACGGTTGGGTTTTGGCTTAAAACCCAACCGTAACCATGATGGTGTAACAAAAAAAAAACTGATTATGCACCTCATTTCCTTAAATATCAGCAAAAAATGAAAAAGAGTTTAAGTTAGAATGATACCTGACTATTCTCAGCAGTTGAATCTTCACTTTGACGACTACTTTCTCCATTTGGTTTAGTTTCACCATCACAACTTACACTTAAAACCTCTCTACCATCCAAATAATCATACATAGTTGGGTCTCCCTCAATGGGTATGTAGAATTTAGTTTGGCAATCATACAAGGATTCACCCTCCACAAATTTGCCACTAGAATCACTTATTTTTGGTTTTTTCAAAATTTTGGGTTAAAACTCTCTTATCTTTCTTCCACTTTTACCACCAACATAAAACAAATACAAGACTGATTTAAGCATAAAAAATGAAGAATATAGGAAATGAAGATGATCATTTACGGTTGGGTTTCAAGAAATCACCCAACCGTGACTACATTTCCACTAAAAAAAATATGTTTACGGTTGGGTCCGATAATTAAACCCAACCGTAATATAATTTGCAATAAAATAACATGTTTGTTACGGTTAGGTTGCATTACAAAAACCCAACCGTAAATGATCATCCCACTTAAACAAACATTAAAATTCACGGTTTCTTTCTAAGCCAAAACCCAACCGTAATATAACTTTACAAAAACCACAAATTTGTTACGGTTGGGTTTCATTACAAAACCCAACCGTAAATTATCCCTGAATAGTGACAAAAAAATACAATTCCAACGGGTTTTTTTTTTGAAAATCTAGCCGTTGCGAATTTTTTCCCTATAAAAGGAAACCTTTCCTTTTCACTTTCCCATTATTCTCTATCCCTTTCATTCTCATTATAATTCTACACTTTCCAACTCATTCTCACCATACCCTTTCAACCATTAAAAATGGTTCGATACACGAATGATGAAGATGTTGCAATTGTTCGAGGGTGGGTTACGATGATAGACCACGCTTACGAGAAAGCCTTCTATAACAACAATAGAAACGTTGCTATACCTGAAAATTGGATGGACTGTCAGGAGGACGATTCTTGGTGGGAGCGTGTGTTTGAAATGTTTGTGGCATTACACGGGAATAGATATCGGAGGACGTGCAGTACCATCAAGGGACGCTTTGAGGCGTTGTATGAAAAAATTAAAAACCTAAAACTGGAAATGAAAATGAGAGTTGAAGCATTTCCCGACGAAACCAATATGGAAAGAGTAAGTGTGTCAATTAATAAATCGTTTTTTCTCAAAAAATATTTAAAATAATGAAACTTATAATTGATTTATTTTTTTCAGCATGCCATGGCTAGGGCACAGTATAAAATCAAATATGGGAAGGAGTTCAAGCATACAGATTGCTATCGTATCTTGGAACAAAGTTTCTATCTTGAGTTTCGCCGTTATGATTAAGTGTTTAAGTGTTTATGTGTAATCATCTAATGATGTACTGTATTTCGTTTCCTTTGGTTCTTCCTTTAATGTTAAAAATAAGGTTTTTCACAACTATGGTATTTGATAAGAAAATGAACTAAACCCAAGCATAACTAATTTTGTCTTAAAAACTGCTTTTACGGTTGGCTTCCATGACTCAACCCAACCGTAACTACAATTCATACTACAAACATTCATATTCACGGTTGGGTTCTATTACTAAACCCAACCGTAACAAAAATTGTACAAACAACGCAACTAGATTACGCTTGGGTTTTAAGGCAAAACCCAACCGTAACAATCTGGTAAAATATACACTAATACTAACACTAGAAGTTACGGTTGGTTTAGGTGAGCCTTTCCAACCGTAACTACATTTCACTCTAAAAATCAATTTACGGTTGGGTTTCGATTACTAAACCCAATCGTAAATAAATTGTAGAAACACCACAACTAGATTACGGTTGGGTTTCACCTCAAAACCCAACCGTAAATTCTGCGGGATTCTTAAAATGTCAGAATTTCCGTCTCCTTAAAGTACACAATTCCAACGGATTTTTTGTTTCAAAAATCTAGCCGTTGGTTCCTTTTTCCCTATAAAAGGAAACCTTTACTTGTCACTTTCTCATTATTCTCTATCACTTTCATTCTCATTATAATTCTAGACTTTCTCATTATTCTCACCATATCCTTTCAACCACTAAAAATGGTAAACACATACACGAATGATGAAGATGTTGCAATTGTTCGAGCGTGGCATACGATGCTAGAGCATGCTTACGATAGAGCCTTCTATAACAACAATAACAACGTTGTTTCACAATAAAATTGGTATGAGGGTCAAGATACCGAAGAATGGTGGAAGCGGGTATTTTGAATATTTGCGGCATTAGAGGGGAATGTAAATCATAGGCCGTGGAGAGCCATCAAGAGACGGTTAGAGACGTTGTATCGACAAATGAACAACTTAAAACTGGAAAAGCAAATGAGATTCGAAGCAAATCCCTAGGAGAACGGTGTGGAAAGAGTAAGTTTGTCGATTAATAAATCGTTAATTAAAAAGAGATTTCAAAAACTCAAACTAATAATTGATTTGTTTTTTTCAGCATGTGTTGTTCTATGGAGCAGTATAGAATCAAATATGGGGAGGAGTTCAAGCATACAGATTGCTACCGTATTATGGAAACAAGTCGGGTGTTTGATTATCGCCATTATCTTTAAGTGTTTAAGTGTAATCATCCAATGGTCTATTGTATTTCGTTTCCTTTGTTTTTTTCCTTTAATGTACTACTTTAAATCTATTACAATAGAAGGAATAAGTTACAAAGTTGTGTTTTAAACCCAATTTGGAGTATATTGAAAATCAAAAAACAGTTAACATGACCATTTACGGTTGGGTCCGATAACTAAATCCAACCGTAATACATTTTGTACAAACACCACAACTTGTCTACGCTTGGGTTTTAAGGCAAAACCCAACCGTAATTCTGTGTTAAAATTGAAACAAAAATTAACAGAATATGTTACGGTTGGGTTATAAGCCAAACCCAACCGTAAGTTCTACTGGCTACGGTTGGGTTTTAAGGCAAAACACAACCGTAATTATGTGTTGAAATTGGAACAAATGTTAACAGAACTGTTACGGTTGGGTTATAAGCCAAAACCCAACCGTAAATTCTACTGGATAACACAAATTTGGATTATCTAATTTGTGTGTTTTTCGTTTTTTCTTTGTTTCAAACACCCAATTTACCTTCAATCTAGTAAAAATGATTGAATTATTTCAAAATTTTGATTTTTAAAACTCAAATTTTACAAAAAAAAATCAATCCTCAAAAGGATGAGTTACGGTTGGTTTTTCCTTTAAAACCCAACTGTAACTTTTGGAAAAATGGTGTTCATCATTTTCTTCTACTTACGGTTGGGTATGGTTTAAAACCCAACCGTAACTTTGCACAAAACATGGTGTTCATCATTGTTCTTTGATTTACGGTTGGGTTTTGTACCAACCGTAAATCTGGCCAAAAATTGGTGTTCATCATTGTTCTTTGATTTACGGTTGGGTTTTGTTTAAAACCCAACCGTAAATCTAGCCAAAAATTGGTGTTCTTCGGTTTTCTTATGGTTACGGTTGGGTTCGACATGAAACCCAACCGTAAATTTCTCTGAACAACAAAATTTGAATCTTTCAAATCGTGATTTTATCAAGTTTTTCTTCCCACCAAACACAAATTCAAATAAAAAAAAATTCAAATCATTTGATTAGGTAAAAGATTATGTTTAATTAATCATGATTAGTTTAAATTAATCTTAACTAATTTATGTAATTAAGATTACTAATGAGGGATGGTTTGGGTATTGTGAAAATATTATGGATAAGGGGTCTTTATGTTTTACTTCATGATGTCCCTATTTCGTCTTATTAGAGGAGCCCTTCAATCAATTTTGAAACCCCTATATCTCTCTTCTTAAAAAATTAAGTTTACACTCGAATATTATAGTTAAAAATGTAAGGCTTACATGGTAAAATAATGGTGTTATGGTATATTGCATATGTTTATTATTCGTTTAATTTAGTTTTTGGATGAATTTCAAATTATCACTCCGATGGTCCTTGCTTTTCTTTTCTGCAACATAGTGGTGATAGTTGTTGGCTAATTTGGTCGTTCACCCAAAATTATCAGGCTTAGTTTGTATACATTAGAGCTTTTGAAATGAGTATCTTTGTAATTATAGCGATGGTGACAGTTGTTTCATGTGTACGGCGAAGTAGTTTGCAGCATTTGCTAAATGTCTATGTAATTTGTAGATACTTTTTTGTTTAATAAATTTAACCTTGAATATATTGTTTTTCAAATTGTAAAAAAAAAAGAAATTGTGAACATCATTTTAATAATGGATGACGGATTAAATTAATAATACGGATTCAAATTGGAACGGTCTTTACTCACTTTATATATATATATATCAATTTTATTAGTACGCTTATTTCGATATGTTTGAAAGCTTGATGGTAAAGGTGCAATGGTTTTGATTCATACCGCCAGAAATTACTCTTTGGAATAGTTTAAAATGCTACAGAGATATTTGATATGTCAATCTTATAGGAAAAATATTTATTCAAAAGATTCTACAAATAAATGTTATTGAAAATAGTTTATTGATTTAATAACCCATAAAATTTTATTTATGGGTTTAGAAGACAGGTAAAATTAGATACTCTTATAATATCCAAGAGTCTTTTATATACTCTCCTAGTATCCAAAATTAAATATTTTATCCAAATTATATAACTAAATTTTATATTAGATCACTAAAATACCCTTTTGTTTGTTTGCTCTCCCTCTCTCTCCTTTACCTGAATTTTTTTATAGAAAACACGCTCATATAACCCTTCTCCAGTAACAGACTTTGGTCCAAAATTGTTTTTATTTTGTTTAGATCTTCCCTAGCTAATGCTGATATTTCGATAGGTAGATCCTTGGAGGACCATTGCTCATGGTTGGTTGATCTTCCCTAGCTAATGCTGATATTTCGATAGGTAAGATCCTTGGAGGACCATTGCTCCTGGTTGGTTGGGAATTCCTCTGTTGTCCTCTATCATTCTCTAAATACACAAATCTGGTGCATAGTAATACTCATAAATAAATAGAAGTTAGTGACAGACTAGTCGACGACTTGGCGGTATTTTGAGGAATTGAAAATTTTCATCATTTGAATAAATCCTCCTGAAATTTCTGTTATGACTCCAAGCATCTGGCCCGGGGTAATATGGAAACTGAGAAACAGTCAACGAAGAATTTAAAACTAAAGATTTACATAAGGATATCTTTCCATCAGATTTCGTGCACCTTTCACTACAGCACGAGTCATGACATGAATGAACGAACAAGACACTCTCTCAGACAGAATTGGTGAAGGGTATGCAATCCCTCTTTATTAATATGGTTTAACTTCTAAAATTACATGCACCTTACTGGTCATTTTTATTATAAAGTAAACACAAGAACCAGACGAACCCATAAACCATGGACCATTAAATATAGCATCATATATATCTGAAAAAAAGTCATGATTTAGAATCGAACAATCAGTTACGACTTACGAGTGTTTGATGACGATAATAGATGAAGAAACTAGATATCCATATCAACACCTTACAAATTTAATGGTAAAACTGTTACCTGACTAGAAAGGAATACTAGTGTCTTATTGAACGTAATGTCACTACACCTTGACCAGATATTTTAACATATACAAGCAGGGTTGTCACATAGTCAATACAATATATACAAGCAGGGTTGTCACACAGTCAAAATTTAGGACTCAAGTCAATGAAATGGTTGTTGTTACCTGCTACAATAACAAACCATTCTTTCTACTGGATTAAGATGGAAATGTAAATACTAACTCAGCAGCCAAAAGTTATGTATCTCAACCATGAGAACAACACTTGCCTAAGGTATTTTAAGTTTCTAAGTTTACTAATAAATTTATATATAAACACTACCACTCTCTCTCTCTCTTCCCTCCTTCCCACCTAAAATGATCAAACATGAATTTGTAAAATATTATCTAGTATATGCCTATAAAGATAGCTGGTACTAAAGTTTATATTGTGTATTTAGGGTAATAAACCTAGATTCATCTAAGATGAAATAAATTTTGTCCAGGATGAATCTGGTTTCATCTGCATATCCTGAAAAAATCAAACATGAATTTGTACATCATATTATACTTTACAGGATAAACCAAGATGAAACTGGTTTCATCCTGCATATTCAGACAAAAAAATATTTTTTTCTTCAAGATGTATCTGGTTACATCCTGTATTCTGACAAATAAACATGTTTTCTCATGATGTATCTAGTTTTATCCTGCACATTTAGATGATTATTTATTTTTATGGTGGTGTTTGTTGTATTTTATTACTACTGAATGTGGCGGTGGCAATAATGTGGTTTTTGTTGCGACTGAAAATGTTGGTAGTGGTGATGGTTGTGCTAGATTTTTATATTTTATATGGAACGGATGGTACAAACACCGGTTTTTACCTATATTGGTTTTGTTCATCCAGGAATGACACTAGATGCAACCAGTTTCATCCTAGCTATTATTCGAATATTTTTATTTTCTTAGTTTAAAACAGGATTCATCCAGTTTCATCCAAGCTATTTTTTGAATAAATTTTCTATTTTATTTTAATTCAGGATGCAACCAGTTTCATCCTAGTTATTTTCTTTTGAAAAAAAAAATTCGAATGTACTATCAACAATGAATCTTGTTTTGAAGATAATTTAAAATCCTTTCCAAAAATATAAGTTTTATTAAAATCAGATATATATTTTGAAAGTTATGAATGTTTTTGTGATTTGTTTTTAAATTGGAGAGAGAAAGGATAAAAAAGAAATAAATTTAAAAATGAAGGACATAATTGTCTTGTTTTGTTTGTGTCCATTTCACTCATCCCTAATTTTTACAAGTCCACTAGAAACATATTTTAGGGAATCTTGGACAATAGACCCATTTTCCGAGTATAAGAAAGATCCATAGTAATCAACTGCAAGGCAATATGAGTTACATTATACACTAATTTCTTTGTAACCGAGCTTTGGCTATATGCATGTACCTCAAAAGTTTTATTTTTTTTCGAAAGAAGCACGGATGTTGATAACTCATGTTACCCATTGGTTGTCCATATCTTGCTAACATTTAGGAAATCACCAGTTGAGCACCGAAGAAAATTCTTTAACGCTTCATGTTCTCTTTCATCTCGCTTCGTCGTGGTAATACCCCAGTGTAAAATATTATTTGTCCATGCATAAAAAAATGTTCTTTACGATCCAACCATTGTGTACGTAAATAACTTACTGTGGTGGGATATCGCATGCTCCAAATCTTGAGAAAGTAAGCCAAATTTATCTCATACATTGAATTGTTTGTAGACCTTTATACATTCTTCCAATCTTGTTTAATATTTTCTAGATCTTCCGTTTTCTCACTGGGTATATCCTTGTCGAAATGTTTTGAAACGTTACAAGAGATGTTGAATGTGCATAGAAGTCTTGTAGCTTCAGGGAACATTATACTTACAACATTATGTGCTTGTAAATCATCATCTGTGATGATCATCAATAGAAAAATCTTAGGAGAGTACAACTGGCTTAACTGCTATATAGCCAAAATATAATTCTCTGTCTTCTCTTAAAACAATATACAATCGTGAAGTTCTTTGAGGTAGATGTCATACCCACAGCATGAAACAACGGCACACCCCATCGATTCGTTTTATAAGTGTAATCCAATAACAGAACTGTGGGGAAACATTTGCAAGCCTGGATGATTCGTTTTATAAGTATAATCCAATAACAGAACTGTGGGGAAATATTGAAAAGCCTGGAACCATCCGGATGTGACCAATACAATTCCAACACTCTTCCTGAATTTGCTTATCAGATGTCGCATAACGATGCACGTCTAGCAATTCTAATAATTGTTACGTCTTTGGTCGCACTTCCATTACTTTCATTCTAAATTTGGACTTGGCATTGTACATTGTTCGTGCTGTTGAGACATTTTTATGGTTTCGACTCTTAAAAGTATATAAAATCGGAGCGGGCTTCACTCCTTAACAAACAAATAAATTTACATATCTTTTTCGACATGATTTAACCTACCTGAAAAAGAAAGGCCAATTAGTGTTTCATAAGGTGAATGATTGTGTTGGCCATTAAAAACCCGTAATCGCCAATTGGTTTCATCAAAAATTGTAGCCCTCAACCGAAAAGGACAGTTATATTTCTTTAACCCTGTCTTCCTCAATTTTTTCATTTGACGTCGTGCTACTGCATTTTGCCCAACGCTTCTTTAAACAGTTTTATACAACCCGAATCTTTTATACACCATTATTACGAAAAAGCCTTGTACTTTAGATTTTTTCTCGGACTTCCTAATAATCACCACTGTCTCTCTTGCCTTATCGTAACATCATTAAATAACTTCTTCATGGCTCGCAAATACCTGCAACATTATATAGAGTTTATTTAGAAAAATTACCTTTAATGTGGTAATATGAAATCCATATATGGATCAATATATTATACATCATCAGTTGAGAACTCAGCCGTCAAATCATAATACTTTTGGATTAGAGGATAGTTTGGTTAAGGTTTTTAGGGATCGGTTTCTGCTGGACCAGTAGATACAGTTGAAACGATAATTGTTATGTTTTTATTTTCTTGATACTTTAACCGTACAGAAGGCTCTCTTATATAATGAGAGTAGTTTTTATATAAGGTAGGAAATCTAAACAAATCCTAAACATAACAGGAAATCCTAAACATAACAGGAAGTCTACTCAAATCCTTAACAGAATATATTGTTAACAAATCCTAAAGACTATCAGTTGGCATTTGTATCAGGATTGGTTTTCTGACTGGATTCAGAATTGGTCTTCTGGCTATATGGTTCAACACTTCCCCTCAAGTTGAAGGGTAGCTGGTGAACATTCAACTTGCTTCTCATGCTTCGCTTATCTTGCTCATACAGGCCCATGGATTGGTTTTCTGACTTGTCATCACGTCGATATGATCTCATCTTAATTTTTCTTTCTTGTCTCTATAGATTTTGTATGTCTTATATAGCTTGCTTGGTAACGGTGGATACTTGTCCACTTTTCTAGTTTTTATGAAGCTTGATCGTCGTAGATTCAGAGGCTTCGCTTGCTGAGTTATCACGAAACTTAACCATTTAACAGGTTCATAGGTTCCGCCTTAAACCGAAAATCTTCACGTTGGGTCTTTACGAAACTTAACCAATTAGTTGGTTTAGAGGTTTCCGCCTACCCAACAAATGAAACGTCTGGGTTGATGATTCTGAGTGGTCTACCTGTTGAAGTATTAGAAGTAGAAATAGTAGATGCTGGTATTTGTTTTGTGGTTCTCTGTTGGTTAAGAGACTCAAGATGTTGTTGGTGTTCTCTGTTGGTTAAGAAACTCAATTTTTTTTTTGGTGTTCTCTATTGGTTAAGAGACTCAAAATTTTTGTTGGTGTTCTCTGTTGGTTAAGAGACTCAAAAATGATGTTGGTGTTCTCTGTTGGTTAAGAGATTCAAATTGATATTTAGAAGCTGGTTTTGATGGTAGTATGGTGCTGTTGTGCTGCCGTGGTCGTGAACTTCTGTGGTTGTAGTGTGTTCTGTATGGAGTGGAACTAAACTGGTGGTGATGTAAAGATGGTATGCAAGGAGATGATGTTGTGAATGCAAAGTGAAAATACTGGTGGAATGGTATGAACGTGAACTAGTGGTGATGGTTGGAAAGGAGAAAAGCTCCTCCCATAGGATCGAACCCCCTCTGATACCAAGTTGAAATAATAATTTTGATTCTCTGATACCATGTTAAAGTCTGCGGGCATCCAACTCAAAACCAATTGGCATTGAGTGGAGGGCGGCCCTTCCATATTATATTTTAAGTTTATTATGGGGATATTAGCAATGTGAGACTATTATCCTTCACACGCCCCCTCACGTATAGGGCACTCTCTGTGGGCCTCTAACACGTGGACCATTGTATGTACGGGTAGCCGTTGGGGTTACTCTCGTACGGGTCTGGCTCTGATACCAAGTTGAAACGATAATTCTTATGCTTTTATTTTTCTTGATACTTTAACCGTACAAAAGGCTCTCTTATATAATGAGAATAGTTTTTATATAAGGTAGGAAATCCTAAACATAACAGGAAATCCTAAACATAACAGGAAATCTACTCAAATCCTAAACAAAATATATTGTTAACAAATCCTAAAGACTATGAGTTGGCATTTGTATCCGGATTGGTTTTCTGACTGGATTCAGAATTGGTCTTCTGGCTGTATGGTTCAACAGATACATAATGATTTTCAACATGCGATAATACAACACCCTGTACAAAACTCATAAAGATACATTAAAACATAATGAACAAGGATGTAAATTATTGAACAAGGATGATCACAACATGCTTCTCTTGAAATTATGTAGTAGTAATGAACAAGGATGTAAATTGTTGGCTAGGGTTTTGCGACACAACTTTTTACTCTTCTGACTTATGAGATGTGAGAACTGAGAAAGTAAAGAGAGAATAAGAAAATAACTGGCACAGTAGATACTTTCATCACTCATAAGAATCATTATAAAACTACTTTAATCAAACAAAACTTGGTATAAAAAACCAAGGTGAACAAACTTACCATGCAAAAAACCCTTCAATATTATCTTTTATAAAGAAAAACCATTTTCATTAAAAATGAAACAAAAACCCCATTCAAAATAATACTAATTAAATTTAAATTTTAATTATTTTCTATATACCCGAATTGCCTTTCCTATATAATCTATAACTTTTAAATAGAAACAAAATCTTAAAACATAATCTTCGTATGAGAGAAGAATTCTGCTCCAAATCTGATTTTCTGAAGAACCGAAGCACATCTTCTCCAAATTCGGCTAGGGTTTCAACAAAATATTTCTTCTCCAAATATGATTCATGAAATTTAATTGAAGATTTGTGTTCGTTTTTTTTCTTGTTTAATTGAAGATTTGTGTTCCTGTTTTAAATTTTATTGTGTAAGTGAATATTTGAGTTCGTTGTTGGTTCTGCTTAATTGAAGAACATAAATTCTAGCTTCAAATACGAACATATATTCTATCTTCTCCGATTCATCTCAAACAGTTTCAAATCCATTGTTGATTTGAAGAACCGAGTTCGTATTTGTTTAAGTGATTCTCGAACATCACTCTCTTCTCCGTCTTCTAACTTCAGTTGTATTTCGTCAGGTAAGTTTTAATTTTCGATTTTTTGATTTTGGTTGTTATTTGATTATCAAATTTTCGATTAACCGAACTCAAAATTGTGTTCCTTTCTGTTCAAGTGAAGAACAAGAACTGTAACTATTTTTTTTTTGTGTTTTCATGATTATTACTGTATTTTCAGTTTTGATGATTCTTACTGTATTTTTCAGTTGTTATTTGATCATATTCTCACTCTGTTCAAGCTTTTGTATTAATTCAATCATTCCTCTGAAACTGAAATCCAACTTTCAAATGTTGTTGTTGGTGTTGTTGTTTATATTCACCTACAGTGAAACCGTTTTTGGTTTCATACTTTTTCCTGTATATAATTGGAATCAGAATTTTGTTATGTTTTTGATGTTAATTTTCAATTTTTGTTGGTGTTGTTGTTTATATTCACATACAGTGAAACCGTTTTTGGTT
>JAJJMC010009994.1:5723782-5820846 GCA_023531435.1 Papaver californicum | reverse complement strand
GTTGGTGTTGTTGTTTATATTCACATACAGTGAAACCGTTTTTGGTTTCATACTTTTTTCTGATATAATTGGAATCAGAATTTGTTATGTTTTTGATGTTAATTTTCCAATGTTGTTGTTGGTGTTGTTGTTTATATTCACATTCAGTGAAACCGTTTTTGGTTTCATACTTTTTTTCTGTATATTATTGGAATCACATTTTTGTATGTTGTTGATGTTAATTTTCAATTTTTGTTGGTGTTGTTGTTTATATACACATAAAGTGAAACTTATTTTGGTTTCATACTTTTGCATGTAGGTTATGAAATCACATTTTTGTTATGTTGTTGATATTAATTTTCAATTTTTGTTGGTGTTGTTTGTTTATATACACATACAGTGAAACTTATTTTGGTTTCATACTTTTTCATGTAGGTAATGGAATCATATTTTTGCTATTTTGTTGATGTTAATATTCAAATTTTGTTGTTTGTATTCACATACAGTGAAACTTATTTCGGTTTCATACTTTTTTCTGTAGGTTATGGAATCTGTTCTCGCTGTTATATTTCAGAAAGATGATACATTATCTTTTCGTATTGGTCTACAAGTATCTGTTTATGATTTGAAGGGTAGTATATGTTCAAGTTGGTGTCAATTCTCTTCTCTTTCAATTGAAATTTTCCACATAGTTCGTGATCAGCAAAAGGTTATCAATTCTGATTTTGATCTCCAATCTGGTTTATCACCCTTGACACTTCTATAAAATGACCCCAAGATCATCTAACTGCTCTTGACGTTTTCTTTAATTTTTCTGCTTGAAGGGTACCATCGAAGAACGGTTTGAAGAAACGCCAGAATGGACATGCAACAAGTGCCTTCATGTGTTTTTCTTTAGTTTGTATCAATGCTTTTATTTTTGGTGCCTCTGTACACAAATGTTGTAATGAGCACCTGTATGGATCTGGATTTTTTTTTCCTGTTACAGAATAAGTAAACCGTTAGCACAAACAGAACAGAATAGGATGAAACCTTTTTGGGTTCCATCAAAACATGCATTAAGTAAATAAACACCAACATTTTTTGGTCACAACCATGTACAGAATAGTATGAAACCTTTTTGGGTTCCTTCAAAACATGCATTTTCTAAAAATAAAACATTGTTGGTCACAAACATACACAGATTAGGATGAAACCTTTTTGGGTTCCATCATAATACCAATTAAGTAAAAAAACACCAACATTGTTGGTCACAACCATATACAGAATATGATGAAACCTATTTGGGTTCTATCAAAACATGCATTAAGTAAAAAAACACCAACATTTTTTTGTCACAACCATATACAGAATAGTATGAAACCTTTTTGGTTTCCATCAAAACATGCATTTTCAAAAAAACACCAACATTGTTGGTCACAAACATACACATATTAAGATGAAACCTTTTTGGGTTCCACCAAAACATGCATTTATAAAAAACCACCAACATTATTGGTCACAAACATACACATAATAGGATGAAACCTTTTTGGGTTCCATCAAAACATGCATTTATAAAAAACCACCAACATTATTTGTCACAAACATACTCAAAATAGGATGAAACCTTTTTGGGTTCCATCATAATACCAATTAAGTAAAAAACCACCAACATTGTTGGTCACAACAACACACAGAATAGGATGAAACCTATTTGGGTTCCAACATAATAATTTAGGTTAAAACAGATGTAACCTAAACGTTGCTACAAACAGATGAAAATCAATGAAACCTAGTTTCAGAAAAATGTAACTGAAACCTAATTATGAAACCTGTAATTTCGAAAGAGATGAAACCTTATTAACCAAATACATCGATGAAACCAAAATCACGAAACTAAAAATCATAAACATGCAGAATATGATGAAACCTTATTAAACAAATGCATTTTGATTTTCAACCATAAACAATCACAGAATATGATGAAACTATAAACTTCGATTTACCTTTCTTAGATTCTTGTTTTTTAACTGGTGTATTGAGTTTTTTCTTCATCTTCTTGTCTTGTTTCTTCACCATGTTTAATGATATTCAGTGATTTTTCTTAGGTTTAAACCGTGAGAGAGTTGAATAGAAAGTTCAGGTAGATTATGATGAGTTAAAAGTAGAAGACTCAATTCTATTGTTGATGATCAACAATCGTTTTAGAATCAGAAAATTTTGGTGATTACGAATCAAATTCTACTGTTGATGATGATTTAAGTGATGATTTTTGTTTCAGTGAGATTAATGTGATGATTTTCGATATGATTGATAATGACGATGATGTTGGTTCATGTATTTTTCTCTGATGATTTCGAAACGTTGAACGGTCTGATTTTGGGAATAGTAGATGATAGAAGTAAAGAGGGAAATAATGGCTTCTTCAATTTTCGCCGTTAATGAAGGGAAGGTGGGCGTGCGGGCGTGATGGACGTGATGAATTTGGGTTAAATTATAAATGAGGGTAATATGGATAGTTGGTTTATAATGGGTTTTCTGTGTCAAATTTGTTTTGTTAGGTTTAATGTAGTTGGATAGTGGCACCTTTGGACTTATAACCCACTACCTATTAATCAAATCCCATAACAAATTATTTTTCTTGGCAAACACTTTCAAAAAATAAAAATGGACAAAGGTTCTATTCTAGGTTACGATTTCAATAATGTGCAACGGTCATCAAAGATTTTCTTTTTTAATGTTGTGCATTATATACCTTAAATTCATCATACTATGGTTCATTCTCTAAACCTTCCGAATGGGTTTCTAACGATTCCATCGTTGAGTTATTAGGTTTCTCTATGTTCTTCCGTAATATATAGTATAGTAGGATTCTAACAATTCAGTAATCATGCCAATCTTCATCATTCAGACCATTGCAACCACATGACTGACATTGTCCTCCATTAAGTTTGCATCATTTGTTTTGTTAGAATTGGCATTTTCTTGATCAGTAACATTTTTTCGATACATGCAATTACGAGCATAATGTCCATTTTTTCCACAATTGTAACAAGGTCCACTTTTCTGTTTGTTATTAGTTTTGTTGGACTTGTTGTTCTTCTTGAACTTTCTTGTATTGTTCACTTTGAAGTTGTTCTTAAATTTGTTCTCTTCGACATGGTGAACTCCAGATCGAGAAGAAGTTTTTTCACGAGTTCGAGTTTCTTCCTCAATCTGAATATGTTTTTTTTGCAACTTCGCCAAACTTATAGTTTCAGACATATGCAAAGGTTTCTTCCTGTAATTATACCAAGATGTGGGTAACTTAGCCATAATACCACCCACTTGTAACGATTTAGGTTTCACACAGTTTAGAGACTAAGACCAACAATTCATGTATTAGATCCATGATGAATATTTCTTCCACCATAATAAATTCATAAAACTTAATTAGAAGGAACTTTTTTGTACCGCTGTTTTCCGTCACATACTTGTTTTTTAACGCTGTCCAGATTTCCTTTGGAGACTTGATTGGAATAAAAAGGTCGTACAATCGTTCTGATAGTGTGTTTAGAATATGTCCCCTGCATATGGGTTCATCTTCTTATCGTTTCTTTCTGTCTGCAATTATCTTCTCGATGTCTTTGTCACTTGGTTCTGGAAAAGGCTGCAGTTGCGGATCAATAACATATGCTAAATTCAAAACAGTGAGGAGGAAAAATGATTTTATCTTTCCAGCGAGCAAAGTTTGTTCCGTCGAATTTGTCTAACTGAAAAGACATCTTGATTCATCACTTTGTAAGCCATTGATTCAGAATCTTTCTCCGTAATATCACTTTAAGATTGTTAGAACTGGTACTTGAGATTCTGAAAACACAAAGACGTTGAGGCGCGTAATCGCATTCCTTAAAGTGATATTTGCCTCTAGTCTTAGAGAGTTGCTAAAGGATTCCAGCAAACCACTTCCAGGATACAACGAAGTCTAACATTTATGGATTAGCAAAACTAGAAATTCTCTTAGAATTTCAATATCAAAAGAAGGAAGAATGAGACTATTATAAGAGGGAGAGAAGAGATCTGTTTTGTTTTCTTCTCAATTTCACTAGTATATATAGAGTACAATAGACACCACTTAAAGAGACACAACTCTTTGCTCATATCCAGTGGTGTTCTACATGTGCAATACGAAGAGTTATCAATCAAAAGGTTGTATCTTTTGACGCATACTCAGTCATTTTGTAACTGCAGCAGTTACAAACAGTTACAATCTTCTATCATTCCCCTGGTTCTTACTGTGTATTCATGAATTACGAATGTGATGTGCAATAAGGCTGGCCGTTGATTCCTGGCTAAAGCAACGAAGTTGAGTCCCACGTACTAAGTCTTGGTTTGGTTGTGGTATTCACGTCTGTCAACACCAATTTATTTATTATGTAAACTACCTGTTGTATAATAAATTAGTGTATGATTAAAAAAAAAATCTTTGAAGACAAAAATACTCGTCCTACTTGGTGCATTATGGAGAAGATAAATTACCACTAACAATCACACTTTTCAAAGGATATTTATTATTCAAGGTCAAATCAAACTAATAAGATATATATTATGAATTATGATCTTATAAACTAGTTGGGTTTAGATGGATCACATGCAAATTAGTAGTGTCTCATGTGATCTTCACATGCTTTAATCTGTTCCTCCATGTTATAACCTTGTAAGCATAAGTAGTGAATAATCAAGCTTACACTATCATATTGATTAAAATCATCATCTAAAGTTTGACTAAAACCCCCTAATAAATGACCTATCTAGATTACCCCAATAACTCTAATTGCTCTTTTGTTGCCTCTTCCAAGACAATAAAGAAGATTATACCCATTTTCTTACGGAACCCTTCAATGAAGTTGTTGTTTTAGCATTTAACAACTCTATAAAACATTAGGCTGAAGTTGTTGTTTTAGCATTTAACAACTCTATAAAACATTAGGCTACAGATTTTAACCATACTTTTTAGCCCATGTTTATCCAAAAGAGTGATGAGAATTTGTTTTAGTATTAGTTTTAAGGTTGCAATGTTCAATCTCCAAATTTTACTATATGAGTCGCACATTTTCATCTCATTTTGCGACTGAATTGTCAAAGTTGAACCTCTTTTTTAGTATATACTGTATAACTTTGACATTTTTGTTTTAGGAAAATCATTCTACACTTACATTTCTAAACTAACTTCTGACAAGTCGAAAAGAAACTTTTAAGATGCATCCAAATTCCAAACACGAATACGGTTGCATTAGTTTAATTGTTAAACTTTTAGTTTGTCTTTTAGCTCCCTCGGGTTCCATGTGATGTCCCCATAATTATAAACACAAGCTCGGCTAGTTTAAGCTTTCACAAGACCATTATAAATATACTGTAATTGAATATTTATTTCACCGTCCAAAAACAATTTTTACTGGCTAGTACTACTACTACCATTAAAACCCACCACCACCACCATTTTTCTCTCTTTATATAACACACACTCTCATTCATGCATGCTCCTCTCCTCTCTCTAACTCAACTCATTTAGTAAACTCCTCCAAATCTCATTTCCTCTCTTCTCAATTCAAACAATAAGCAAGAATTTTTAACAACAAGATCAAACAAATGGTTGTGTCTTTAGAAACTACTGATGATTCCGGATCCATTGAGCCGATATCCGGTCCTCGGATCTCATTCTCAGCGGATTTTCTCGACGACAAGAATTTCATTTCCATAAGCCCAAGCAGAATCATTCCAAAAGCTCCCACAACTCAAGAAAGGGATAATAAAGAAAAAACTGGTCGGAATGCAGATTTTGAGTTTCTGTCTAATGAATCTGCTCCTACTATTACTAACATGATCGCAGCAGACGAATTGTTTTTCGAAGGTAAACTACTTCCATTTTGGCAAATGCAACATTCAGACAGACTTGGTAAGATCAGTCTCAAACCAAAACAAGATGAAGAAGCAGTAGAAATAGAAGAAGAAGAAGAAGAAGAGCAACAAGTAGTAGCACAAGTACAAACCAAATGTAGTAATAGTAATAATAATGTAGCAGCAGGAATAAAGAAGGAAGAACATCAAGCAACAGAAACTAGTAGAATGAACTGGTTTACAGACGAAGACCCATCTCCAAGACCACCAAATTGTACACTTTTATGGAAAGAATTACTAAGGTTAAAGAAACAAAGAGCATCAACATTATCACCTTCTTCATCTTCATCATCATCTTCTTCTTCTTCGTCTTCGAATTCAGCTATGGATATGGAAGCAGATGGTAAGGCAAGTAGTAGTAAAGGGGGGTTATGGAATAGAGATAAACAAGTGAAGAGAATTAAAAAAGGATTAGAAAGAACAAGATCAACTAGTATTAGGATTAAACCTGTTTTTAATATGCCACTTTGTTCACAAGGAGGAGGAACAAGAAGTAGTTATTCATTACCTCCTTTGTTTCCAATTAGTCTCAAGAAAATTAGTGTAGAGAGATGAAATTTTTTATTTTACTTTTGCAACTTCTAATTCTTATTGTGTTAATTTCTGTGTTCATCTTTTAATTATATTTTTTAATTAAAGTTCATTGTGTTGGTTTTTTGGGTTTGGTGTTGGATCTAATGAAATGCACTAGTATTTGTGTAAATGTGAATTACATTCATTGTTATTATTCTTCTTAACTTGTATTTCCGTATATATAATAAGGTTCCATAAAACATTGAACATTTATATTGAAAACAAATTTTATTTGTTTTATTGTATTGAAAACAGTAATTTTTTACATTGAAAACAAGATTTGTTGTTTTCAATGCAAGAAAAACCATTCCGAAGAAAAATAACACATTTTCCAATGTAAATAATTGGTGTTTTAATGAACCGTAACATGTATAACGGGATATAAGTTAACAAAAATCTTATTCAAATTGTATGATGCTTATCAATTTTTATTGAATATTCATTTCAACCCCTCTCGAGGTACGGTGAAAATTGATCATATCTCAATATATATTTCTTGCCTTACATTTGAGATGATCCATCTGAAAATACCAGGGTGGCTGGATACCGCTTAAGAACAAGTAACCAAAATTAGTTTATAAATTAAATAATTTTTAAAAATAAAAAAAATAAAATATTGTGAAGAAATGCTTCTAACTTGTGAGAGCTTTTACTTTTCGAAAAACATAAGCACTTTCCGTCTCTGGTTTGCCAAATATAAAAATCAGTGTCTATAATTATAGCTACCGAAAAAGCAGAAAAACTTCTACTTCTAGAAAAATATAAGAAGAAAAAAAAATTTGCCAAAGATAAACGTCCCACAAAAACCTTGCTTCCAAAGGAAGTGTACCAGAAACTGCACCTACCGGATCAGGGTCCCATGGCAAGTTTTCTCCATCTAAGTATCTAACAAGAACTTCAAAGATATAACCTAACAATTTCCTTTTGATTTCATACCTGAATTAGTTAGTTCCTAAACAATAAAAAGTACAAAGTTGCAATTAAAGCTTAATTACTATATTGAGATGCTCTTTTAGAATCATGTTATAATTAAGAGAAACAGACCAGTGGAAGATTAAAATAAATAAAAAAGATTCAACAGATCTCATCAACTACTGACTACTGGTACAATGTTATCTTAATGAATGTACTTACTATTCATTGAGATTCATCAACTAGTAGTACCACGTTGATCATCGACGATAAATTTGTTTATCTTAGTCTAAGCATTGACAAACATAAATCAGAGTACACTCTGTTTTTCTGTAATCGTTTATAAACATTGTTGGAGAAAAATAATTTATGTATTTTGTTTTTAGTTTTGGATTAATTGGAACTTAGGACCAAGGGGTCACTAAGGACATTAGCTTATTTTCACTATCTGTGAATGAAATTTTTAGTCTCATATAGAAAAAACTAAAGATGTTGTCTCTCCATATTACTAAGAAATTTACATCTAAGAATGGCCCGTTGGTGTAAACATACTTTTGTGTGAGGGAGATGACTTAGGCTATGGGCTATTTGGTACAACCACACATTTCACACATGCGCGGTGCTTCGTACCGAAACACGCACGTCGCTGCCGTCCGGGCAGGAGGTCCGGGCTCGGGCTCAGGTTCGGGTTCCGGTGTGGGTGTGGGTGTGGGTCAACCAAGACTTATTTTTTTGGAAAAAATTCTTTTAAATATTTTCTAAGTAAATTTGAATTTCAAAATAAAATCTTGTTTTAATGGGGGGCATCTGACCCGGTGGAAATTTTCTTTACAACAATATCGATATTTTTCTGCCCGCTTTCTTTTTACATCACTATGTCGACATTCACTTTTATTGCAGAATTGATTGCTAGCTGATTTCTCTCCTCTTCTCGCCTATAAAAAGAACTAGAATTTTTCATTTCAACTCATCCCATATCAGGCTACTATCCCTAGCTATTTTCCCCTTTTCTTGCTTTGCTATGCGTTTTGCTTGTTTATTTCTTTCCTTCTTCTATTGCCGTTGAGTTCGTTGAGTGGATGATTTGTATTGTGCTTATACAAATCACAACGGGCAGGTTCTATCCTGGACACATCTCCGTTGTGGGGGTATAGCATCTCTCATTCTTGAGGAGTACCCGCGGACTATTGTGTTAAGGACGATTTGCTGAGCAGATGGCTTTGTCCTTTGTGTGCAAATCAATGTCTCAATTCAGAGATTTTATTTTAACGTTAACATCTCTGTTTTAGTATTTTTATTGTTGCAAATAGAACAATCTTAACACAATAACACTTCTTCTATAACAATTGGTAAAAACGATGTTGACATACCAGAAAAATTCAGTGGGAAGGATTTCAAAAGATGGCAATCAAAGATGTTGTTTTTTCTGAGTTTTCATATGTTAGATGAACTTGTTCTGAAAACTTTTGATGAGGGTTTGAATGATGCTGGAAATGAAAGGGATTTGGAAAATTGGGTTAGGCAGGATTATATGGCTAAAAACCATATTCTGAATTGTTTAGAGGATGCATTGTATGAATTTTATAATACAAAAGAAAACTTTTCTGCTTTTGATTTATGGGCTGCTTTAAAGGAAAAATACCAAGCTGAAACTGCTGGAAGTAAAAAATTCCTGGTATCTAGGTTCTTAGAATATAAAATATCGAATAACAAATCTGTGGTTGAGCAATTCCTTGAACTTCAGCGTATTATCAATGAAATTATTGTTGAAGGCATGGTGATAAATGAAACTTTTCAAGTGTCTGCTGTGATTGAGAAATTACCGTCTTCCATGTCCGAATACAAACGTAGATTGAGACAAAATTGGTGAAGTCAGTATGGTTGATTTGGGTAAGAAGATTCAAGTGGAAGAGTTACTGTGCTCCAAAGACAAGAACGTATCTTGTGCAAAGGACATGTCCAACAAGGCTCATGTAAATGAACACAAGTCTTCCAATACTGAAAAGGGTGAGAGCAACAAACGCAACCCTAAGCCTAGTCATCACAAGAAAGGTATATTTCAGAAACCCAAATCTTGCATTGGTAAAATTAAAGGTGTTTGTTATGTTTTGGGAACTCTTGGCCATATGGCAATTCACTGTTGAAAACGTAAGGACTTTAATAATAAGAAAATCAATGTTAATTTGGTTGAAAACAACAAGAACGAGTTTTATGGTACGGTGTCTGAAGTTATTTTGGTAACCAATGTGAGAGACTGGTGGGTAGACTCTGGTGCTACCAAGCATGTTTGTGGAAACAGAGATATGTTCACCTCCTATCAAAAGGTAGGGGAAGGGGAGAAACTCTACATGAGTAACTCATCTGCAGCACAGGTTGCAGAAAAAGGCAAAGTTGGGCTAAAGCTCACTTTTGGCAAGAGTCTCACATTAAATGAAGTTCTTCATGTTCCGGACATCTGCAAAAATCTTGTTTCTTGTGGTGTTTTGGATGATAAGGGTTTTAAAATTATAATTGAATCTCGAAAAGTTGTTGTCACTAAGGGTAAGGATTATGTGGATAAGGGTTATAATACTGAGGGTCTCTATAAACTTAATGTAACCTCTGATGAAATGAATAAAATTGATTCTGCTTATGTTTGTGTGTCATTAAATGTTTGGCATGGTAGACTTGGACATGTAAATTATAAGTCAATGCATAAACTGGCTAGCATAGGCTGCATATCCAAATTTAGTTTGGATAATGAACATAAATATGAAGTATATGTAGAATCAAAATATGCTAAAAAGCCTTTTAGAAAAAATGTTCAAAGAAATTCTAAACCCTTAGAATTAATTCATTCAGACCTAGTTGACATGAAATCAGTTCAAACTAGAGGTGGTAAGAAATGGTTTGTCACTTTTATAGATGATTGTACGAGGTATTGTCATATATATTTTCTTAAAGGTAAGGATGATGCCTTAGAAGCCTTTAAGATGTATAAACTAGAAGTTGAAAACCAAATGAGTGCTACCATTAAAACTGTTAGGTCTGACCGTGGTGGTGAGTATGTAATTCCTATAGGAGATTTTTGCATAGAACACGACATTATACACGAAGTAGCCCCTCATTATTCACCACAATCTAATGGTTTGGATGAACGGAAGAACCGAACCCTTAAGGAAATGATGAATGCCATGTTAATTAGTTCAGGATTACCTGCAAACTTGTGGGGGGGAGGTTGTCCTCTCAGCTTGCTATGTCTTGAACAGAGTACCCTTTAAAGGATCAGACAAAACTCCATATGGGTTATGGAAAGGTAGACAACCTTCTTATGCATACTTTAAAATGTGGGGGTGTTTGGCTAAGATTTCCATTTCTCCCCCTAAGAGAACCAAGATAGGAACCAAAATTGTTGACTTTGTCTTCATAGGGTATCCTTAGCATACTACTGCATATAAATTTATGGTTGTAAGTTCTGGAATTTCTGAAATTTGTGTGAACACTATTATGGAATCTAGGGTGTTGTGTTCTTTGAAAATATTTTTCCATTGAAATCTGATTCTCGCATGATATGTGTTGATCCCCTAGATGTTCCTTCGACCAGTCAGACATAACCTTTAGAGGAAGATGAAGTTGAATTTTATCCTAGAAGAGGTAAAAGACTTAGAACTGAAAATCTTTTGGGCCAGACTTCATAACACGCTTAGCTGAGACTGATCCACAGACTTATAGAGAAGCCATAACTTCTTATGAAGCTCCATGGTGGAAAGAATATGCCATTAGTGAAATGGATTCCATTATACAGAATGGTACGTGGGAGATTTCTAGATTAGTAGCTAAAGGCTATAAACAGAAAGAAGGTGTAGATTTCTTTGATACTTATTCACCTGTTACGAGAATTACTTCCATTAGGATGTTAATTGCTATTGCTGCCATTCCTAACTTAGAGATACATCAAATGAATGTAAAAACATCTTTTCTAAATAGTGAATTAGATGAAGAAATTTACATGGACCAACCTGAGGGATTTGTAGTGAAAGTTTGTGAAAACAAAGTTTATAAACTGAAAAAATCTATGTATGGTTTGAAACAAGCACCTAAACAGTGGCATCAAAAATTTGATCATGTAATGATTTCTAGTGGTTTTAAAATCAATGAATCTGACAAGTGTGTTTATGCTAAACTTCTGAATGGTGCATGTGTGATTGTATGCTTGTATGTTGATGATATGCTTATACTTGGTACAAACATAGATGTAATTAATTCTACAAAGAACATGCTAAATGAGAACTTTGACATGAAAGACTTAGGCTCCGCTGATGTAATCTTGGGGATGAAGATTAGAAGAAATTCTAATGAATATTGTCTTAGTCAATCTCATTATGTTGAATCTGTGCTTAAAAAATATAATCAGTTTGATTGTAAACCTGCTTGTACTCCATATGATCCTTGTTGTAGACTCAAAAAGAATAAGGGTAATGGAGTTTCACAACTTGAATACTCACGTGTTATATGAAGTCTGATGTATTTGATGAATTGTACGAGACCAGACATTGCTTATGTTGTGAGTAGGTTGAGTAGGTATACCTGTAATCTGGGGCAGGAACATTGGGATGCATTTACTAGAGTGCTGAGGTACTTGAAGTACACTTTGAACTTTTGTTTAAATTATGAGAGATACCTCGTAGTCCTTGAAGGATTTTGTGATGCAAACTGGATATCAGGCTCAGAGGAGTCTAGTTCTACGAGTGCATATGTTTTCACTCTAGAAGGTGGGTCTGTATATTGGAAGAGTTCCAAACATACATGTATAGCTCGATCAACTATGGAATCATAGTTTATTGCGTTAGATAAAGCAGGAGAGGAAGCCGCTTGGCTAAGATGTTTTTTAGAAGACATTCCTCTCTGGCATAGGTATGTGCCAGCTATATCTATACATTGTGATAGTCAAGATGCAAAAGCTAATGCTAAAAACAGCAACTATAATGGGAAGTCTATAGACATTCGTCGAAGACATAATTCTCTAAAACAATTAATCTCAACTGGCGCTATTTCTGTTGACTTTGTGAGGTCTAAGGAGAATATCGCGGACCCTTTGACGAAAGGTTTGTCCAAGGAGATAGTTAGTAATACATCGAGGGGGATGGGGCTTAAGCTCATTAAATAAACTTGTCATGAAGGATACTCAACCTTGCTGACTGGAGATCCCAAGATCAAGGTTTTGAATGAGACAACTAATTTTTGGTAGGTTAAAGGAAACACTATCAGAGAATTTCATTCTCTGTCCCTTCCCTATGTGTAGACGTGATAGTGTGACTGCATGTGAAGGATGACTTTTTATTAAGTCTTAATGAGTTTTATAGTTTCAATTTAAGATTGAAGTGGGGTGTAGCAGTAAACACTCTTGATGGAACTCACCTATCTGAATGTAGAAGTGGGCCGCTTCCTATGAGAATTGAGCTGATTCTCTAGAGCATTATGAGAAACGGGATCCGTCCAGGGCCAAAATGGACACAACGGCACGAACTTGACAACGCCTAGAGTGATATCACCCGTGGAAGTTATTGATGAACTACACCAAACGATGGTAGTTCAAGACATCGCGTTCACTTTCCATCAAGTAGTTCCGGTAATTTCTCAGTAAACAAAGGTTCAAGACCTTATGGACACCTATTGCCTATAGTGGTATTTCTCTCTTTCTGATTTTCATCGGTTTTTCATTCATGTGGGGGATTGTTGGAGAAAATGATTTTATGTGTTTTGTTTTTGGTCTTGGATTAATCGGAACTAAGGACACTTGCTCATTTTCACTATTTGTGAATGAAACCTTTAGTCTCACATAGGAGAAACTAAAGATGTTGCATCTCTATATTACTAAGAAATTTGCATCTAAGAGTGGCCCCTTGGGGTCAACACACTTTTGTGAGGGAGAGGACTTAGGCTATGGGCTAGTTGGTGCAACCACACATTTTACACAGGCGCGTGCTTCGTACCGAAGCACGCACGCCGCCCCCGTTCATCCGGTCGGGCGGGCAGGCCGGGCTCGGTTCGGGTTCCGGTGTGGGTGTGGGTCAACCAAGACTTATTTTTTTGGACAAAGTTCTTTTGAAATATTTTCTAAATAGATTTGAATTTCAAAATAAAATCTTGTCTTAATGGGGGGCATCTGACCCGGTGAAAATTTTCTTTACAACATAATGTCGATATTTTTTTGGTCGTTTTCTTTTTACATCACTATGTCGACATTCACTCTTATTGCAGAATTGATTGTTAGATGATTTCTCTTCTCTTCTCGCCTATAAAAAGAACTTGAATTTTTCATTTCAACTCATCCCAGAGCAAACTACTATCCCTAGCTCTTTTCCCCTCTTCTTGCTTTGCTATGCGCTTTGCTTGTTTATTTCCTTCCTTCTTCTATTGATGTTGAGTTCGTTGAGTGAGTCATTTGTATTGTGCTTATACAAATCACAACGGGCAGTTCTATCCTGGACACATCTCCGTTGTAGGGGTATATCATCTCTCATTCTTAAGAAGTACCCGCGGAATATTGTGTTAGGACAATTTGTTGAGCAGGTGGCTCTGTCCTTTGTGTACAAATCAGTGTTTCGATTTATAAATTTTATTTTAACGTTAACATCTTCTATTTCAGTATTTTTATTGTTGCAGATATAACAAACATAACATGAAATTTCATATTAGACAAACACAAGCACTTGTTAAACTGTTTGCAAGTACTTTTCATCGAATTTTTTCAGTACAGGCACTGAGTTGAAATTGTGCGGTCTATCCGGACAACTAATAATTGCTTGACCGGCTTTGGCGCTATTAATGAACTCCTCTGTCTAGTACTTTACCTTTCATTTCCATTTTCTTTTGTCTAGTAATTCTGAAGGTTGGCCGTACTATCTATTATTATTATGACTGTTATACTTGCAGGGTTCTAAAATTTCAAAATTCAAAAAAGAAAAGGATGTAAATAACAGCAACCAGACTTGAAAGCTGCAACTAACTTTCAAAAACTATGAAATACCACTGCACCAGACAATGCATCCACAAAATAAATCGATCTTATTGCATCAGCAATGTTGACAATTTCGGTAACAATAATGCAACTAGCTCACACTTGATACCTGGTACAAGATTCTCATGAAGTGATGAGTTTCGACTAAAACAGAGCTCATAATATTTTGTTCTTACATGTTCGGACAACTCAAAATCTTTAACCAAATCAGCCACGGTTATGGTAATGCTCTAGATTCTTTTTATCTTCACTGAGGTGTTCATGTTGTAATACAGGTTTGGAGTTGTTTACATGGTCTGCCAAGATTCTTTGGATATATAATGCATACTAAACTCCCTGAAAATTTAGAAGATGTGTGTACTCTACTCAAAGTTGTGAACCATAGTACCCGTAACTTTTAGCGCAAGATGTAAGCCGCCGCAAAGGCTTCTTCGTGGGTGTTTAAAATGTGTAATGAATTAAAAGGTTCCCAAACCAATGTCCCTTGAAACATATCAATCTCACACATTTCACATAATATTTTTCCAAACATACATTTACAATACAAAGTATATGCAACACGAAAATATAAATGCAGAAGGTAATAGCAACAGGCAAGATCTATTGCAATGACAAAAAAATGGCTACATATACACAACCAGTAGGCCGATGAAAAATTTGGTTCTCTGGAAAAGCAAAAGCTTGGGAACAAAAAGAGCCTGCAATGTGATACAAAGGTTACATTCAGCTTCCTAGAAGACACGTGGTGGAGATGATACTGGGAGAATAGTGGATTAAATCAATGGAGTTCCCAGGACGCGTTAAGACACTGTTAACTGCAGCAACTATATAGTTTTACCCTTGGATGTACAAACTATGTTCGCGAAGAAGGTGATGCAGACGAAAAGTTGTTTCCAGGTGAAAACCTGAGAAATAAAGGAAATCATTAACTTGCTTCAAATAGCAATAGACATATTCCCATATGATTGATAGCGACGATGTTTTCACTTACCTAAAGCTCAATCCAGGTTTTTGCTTAAGGTTGTTTGGAACTTGACCAGTCAGGAAGTTGTTCTGAATGAATCTGACATGTGGGTAAAAGTAGGAGTATGAATTTGCAAAATTGTTGACACAGAGAAGAAACAAAAGTGACGTTCCAAGATTGCAGGTTATCTTATGATAGTGGAACTTACAGTTCACGGAGGCTGCCAATAGCCCCCAGAGATGAAGGAATTGTTCCAGTTAACTGATTTTTCTGCAAATGCCTTCACAAATACCAGAAAGTCATAAAAGGAGCACCAAATGCCTTGCAAACCACCTTTGAAGGTTTCCCCAAAGGGGCCAACCATTTGGGTCATCATGCAATGCACCAAAAGGGAACAATCAATTACATAAACAGCTAAAGTAAATTGAACAAACCATCAACATTCTGTGATATAAATATTTAATGGTGCTGCTGACACTACATATAAGGACAGAAGCAAAACAAAGATGACTTACAATCTCTGCAGCCACCTTAAAGAACTGAGATCTGGTATTGGTCCTGTTAAGTTGTTGTTCCCAAGCATGCTGTAATTCATACAAGAAATGTTATACTTAGCTTCCAATGTACCACCAGATTCTTAGCTTAACAAAGAGCTAGTAGTTGGACAAACTTACATTTTAGTCAATGCAGTCAAATTGGCAACACTAGGTGATATTGATCCTGAAAGATCCATATTTGACAGGTTTCTAGTAGCAAGAACCAGAAAGGCTTCGTCAGTACTTTAAAATCATGAAAACACACAAAATATATCAAGACGCACAAGTCCAACTCACAAAGATGTTATGCGAATACGATTTCTTTTGGAGGAGCATGTAACTCCAGTCCATGAATAACCGAGAGGCATACATGGATCACCATTCCAATCAGCAGGGGGATTAAGAAGACTACTTTTCACTCCCTCCAAAGCAATTACTGCAAGAAAATGAACATCCCAATTTAAAAGAAAACCAATTTTTTTCAATGCGGATAACAAAGATAAATCCTGGCACAACTCCCTCCTTCCAGCATCAACATTTGGGGGAAGGCACAAGAACATGGTACAAGTGTTAATCATTCATACCAGTCTTGTAAGTTAGTGTCCCAATTGTTGATCTCACCTTGTAGTGTTAGTAAATGTGTGCAAGGAGGAAAACATGTGAGGACTCGACTAAATAAAAGATGAAGGAATTCAGTAATAAAACCATCTCGAGCAATAGTTCTTCCTCCAAGGGGAAGTAGGCTAAAAATCTCCCCAGCATTGATTGAAGGAGAAGCTTTTGATCCAGCGGCAGGTGTCAGAGTTATGTTTGTAAAACCAGAGAGCGGCCAGCGAGTTGCAAATACAACAACCCCAGATGGAGTGACTTTCAACTTGCGATAATATTTAATTCCGTTTACATCTACGTCAAATGTTCTTGAACTCCTCGAAGAAGAATCCCAACTGCCTGCAAAGTATAGAGCAACATAGTAGAGGGATTTCGGAAGAGATACAGGAGGCCATTGTAATTCCATAGGTTTTGCTTCATCAGTTGTCAGCGCCTCACACTAAAGTGACCTCCACAATCATGATCATGACAAAAGGAAATAATATTGTACTGGTCACTCTCAGGTATACATCTTCTAATAATCTGGTCTGGACAATACTTACACAAATAAGGATCGTCCTAAAAGAAATGCTTTACCTCGACTAAAAACCTAGAACGATCTTGTTTAACCCAATGTTGAGGCATTCAACCAGTAACAATATAATTTACTATATTCGTAAACCAAGGTAATTGGGAAACAATGAAAAGTTATTCGTCAGGAAAAAATTGTCTCTCACAGGAGGAGAATCATCAGGGGAATCAACAACAAGCCTAGACAAGTGGTCTGCTACTACATTTTCTGCACCCTTTTTGTCTCTAATTTCTAGAGAGAATTCTTGTAACAAAAGGATCCATCTAATCAATCTAGGTTTAGTATCCTTCTTAGACAGAAGGTATTTCAAAGCAGCATGATCAGTAAAGAATATAACCTTAGAACCTAAGAGATATGATATAAACTTGTCTAAACTTGTCTAAACAATGGCTAATAGTTCCTTCTCTGTGGTGGTGTAGTTCAGTTGGGCATCATTCAGAGTTTTGCTAGCATAGTAAATCACATGAAGTAATTTTTTTTCTCGCTGACCTAATACGACACCAATAGCATAATATGAAGCATCACACATTATCTCGAAGGTAGGTTCCAATTAGGTGCCTGGACTATGGGGGAGGTAGTGAGCAAAGTCTTAGGCTTCTCGAAAGCCTCTAAACAAGCATCATCAAAGATAAATTTAACATCTTTTGCAAGCAAATTGCACAAAGGTCTAGAAATCAAGCTAAAGTCCTTAATGAATCGATGATAAAAACCTTCATGCCCTAAGAATGACCTAATATCTCTTACGGTTTTGGGAACCTATAAATTCTTAATAAGGTCAACTTTAGCTTTGTCTACCTCTATACCCTTAGAGGACACGATATGCCCTAGAACAATTCCTGATTGAACCATAAAATGACATTTCTCCCAATTAAGCACTAAGTTCTTTTCCTACACCTATTCAACACTAATGTCAAATGAAGCAAGCACTCATCAAAAGATGAAACAAACACTGAAAAATCATCCATAAAGACCTCTAAAAACCATTCTACCTTGTTAGAAAATATGCTCATCATGCAACGATGAAAAGTAGCGGGTGCACTACACAATCCAAAAGGCATGCGTCTGTATGCAATGGTATCAAAGGGACAAGTAAAAGTGGTTTTCTCTTGGTCTTCTAGGGCAATAACAATCTGATTATAACCAGAATAGCCATCTAACAAGCAATAATGACTATGTCCTGATAATTGCTTTGTCGATAATAAGAAGGGGAAAGTGGTCCTTCCTTGTGACCTTGTTCAATTTCCTGTAGTCAATACAAACGCGCCAGCCGTGGTCACTCGGGTTGGGATTAACTCATTGTTATCATTCTGGACTACAGTGGTACCTGATTTCTTGGGAACAACCTGAGCGGGGCTGACCCACTTATTGTCTGAAATGGGGTAGATAATACCCACATCTAACAACTTAAGCACTTCGCTTCGAACTACTTCTTTCATATTGGGGTTAAGTCGACGTTGCATCCCCCTAGATGGTATGGTGTCATCCTCTAAATGAATCTGAAGGATAAAAACAGTAGGACTAATAACCTTAATGTCTATTATGGTCCACCCTAAGGCTTTCTTGTTATCTTGAAGCACGTTCACTATCCTACTTTCCTGATCACTATCCAAGTCGGATACTACAATCACATGCAAAGTCTCAGATGGGCCTAAAAACACATACTTCAGGATATATGGTAGTTGTTTAAGGTCCAACTTAGAAGGCTCTTCTAAAGAAGGAATTAGGGTGGACTTAGTAACTGGTAGTGGTTCGAATTTAGGTCTCCATCCATTACTAGTGTCTATCAAAGGGGTTGAATCTAACAAAGCAATCACCTCATTAATCACACTATCATCATCAAAATCAAACCCAAATTGGGCTAGGCATTTTTCTAATGGATCTTCTAACAAAGTGTTTGGTAATGACTCCTTAACTAATGTTCCTATCATGTTCACCTCTTCAACGCACGTGTCATCTAGTTCAGGTGGTTGCTTACTAATATTGAAAATATTCATCTCAATAGTCATATTAACAAAATACAAATTCATAATACCATTTCGACACTTTATGATCGCATTAGATGTAGCTAAAACTAGGCAACCTAAAATCACATGTATCTAGTTCTTTGGGCCATGGACAGGCTGTGTATCTAGGATAACAAAATCCACTGGATAAATAAACTTGTCGACCTTAATAAGAACATCCTCTATAACACCACGAGGAATTTTTACCGACCTATCAGCTAACTGGAGTGTTGTCTAGGTAGGTTTTAACTCACCAAGTCCTAGCTAGAGGTACACATGGTACAAAAGTAAGTTCACACTGGCTCCTAAGTCAAGTAACGCTTTCTCAACACGGTAGTTACCTATTTTTCAAGAAATGGTAGGGGAATCTGGTTTTTTGTACTTAGGAGTTCTGTTGTTTTGGATAATTGAACTTACATGACTATCTAAAAAGGCTTTCTTCTGTACATTAAGCTTTCGCTTTCGCGTACAGAGATCCTTAAGGAACTTGGCATAAGTAGGAATCTTCCTGATTGCATCTAATAAAGGAAGATTTATGTTGACTTGCTTAAAAATCTCTAATATATCATTAGAGTTGGATTCCTTCTTAGTTGTACTAGCAGTTATGGGAATAGGGCTCTGGGAACAAAATCTGATTTCTCTGGAACCTCACTAGACTCTTTAGATACTCTATCAGTCTCTTCAGTTATTGGCTCAGAAGGGTGAACTACATCATGTTCACTATCGGGTATGGTTACCTTATTATCTACCACTCGACCACTCCTAAGGGTTGTAACAGAGTTCACATGATTGAACTGTTTCTCTCCTTTGAGATTAAGATCTGTTTGACTAGGGAACCTTTCGTTCCCTCTCTCACTTAGAGACTTAGCTATTTGGCTTACCTGAAGTTCTAACTTAGCAAGAGTCTGGGAACTAGTTTGAAAATTCCGCTTGGTTACTTGTTGAAAACTAACCTGGCTCTTTGCTAACATAAAAAGAGATTCCTCTAAGCTAGTCATTCTACTCTCATAAGGGTTTTGAGAGTAAGTTGGCTCTAATGGGTTCTTGGGATAACTAAACCCTGGTGGAACTTGAGGATTGCTAGTTTGTCCTTGATTATGAACTTTAGACCATGAAAAATTAGGATCTCTTCTCCAACCGAGATTGTAGGTTTCCGAATATGGGTCAAACTTCTGACGGTTTTCAAATCTAGAGTTGCTATAAAGAGCATATGCTTGCTCTTCACTAATCTACCATGTTGGTGCTGCTTCTATTGACCAAGAGTCTTTTAGGGAGTTCAACACAAGACTCCCACTATTGGGATTTTTAATCCAGTTCTTCTAAGAAGGTGTAAGCTTGATCATCAGTTTTATTCTAGAACCCGCCAGCACATAAAGACTCGACCATGGCTTTGGTCGAATAGTCTAAACCCTTATAAAGAATCTGGACTAGTTTTATTTCCTCGAAACCGTGGTGGGGATATTGAGACAAAAGATCATTGAATCTCTCTAAAAATATATAAGGAGATTCTTCTTCTTGTTGCATAGTTGCACTAATTTTCTGCCTAATGGATGTGGTTTTATGCTTAGGGTAAAACTTCTGAAAGAAGACAGTAGTAAGTTCATCCCACGTATTGACTCATATGGTAAGTTATGCAACCATGACTTGGATTTATCTCTTAAGGAAAAAGAAAACATCCTAAGTTTCAAGACTTCATCACTAAGGTTTTTAATCCTAATTGTTCCGTAAATTTCCTTAAAATCCTTAACATAAAATAAGGCTTTTCATCATCTTTCCCTAAAAATACAGGAACCATCTGAATAAAACCAGGTTTCAACTCATAATTAGCCATAATGGCAGGCAATTTAATACACGATGGTCGGTTGGACCTAGTTGGGTACATATAGTCTTTCAAAGTTGTCATTGCTGGCACAATTGAAGTACGTGGGGTACTTTCCTCACCCAGAGATTAGTTCTCAAAACTAAAGTTTTCAAAGACATGGCTCTCAAAAGAAGAATCTTGGAGCTCCCCGCTTTCACAATAAGAACTACTAGGTTTTTCACTGATCAGACGACCTAGATTATCTCTTTTCCAAGCCCGCTCAGTGATGTGTCGAGCGGTCTTGGCATACACTAACGGAATTTTTGCACATGCAAATGCTGGGTTCACTAATTTGGGTTACCACAACAAAATATATCTACATTCAAAGACTGGTCAAAGGTACAAGGCTGGGGTTTGTGGTGTTTCAGATGATAACGCCCAAAGGGTTCACCGTACTTAATGTGTGACGAGAAATGCAATTAATGTGTGCACTTGTGTTTTTTTTAATAATAAAAAATAAAAAATAAAAAATAAACAATCAAACAAAATAAAATAAAATAAAATAAATAAAAGTCCAAAACAAAGAAATAAGGAAAATAAAAACTAACAAACACAAATAAAGTCCAAAAATAAAATTCGTCGTCTTTTCTCCGTTCTTTTCGCTTTAACTTTTACTCAAAGTCTTTTGGATCAATTCCCCTTTGTTTCCGTTCCAAAACCTGTAGTAAAAGAGAAATACCCCAAAACGTAGAATAAAACAAAAGAATGTAAAAAAAATACAAAAAAATTAAAAGTACTAAAAACTAAAACTAAACCTAAAAAAATAATCTACAAACAAGTCCGCATCGGCGGTACCAAAATTGATGAGTTTCTGATAGTGGTAAGAGAGGGTTTGTTTCAGAACTTGTGAAGATTTTGATTTTAGACTAAAGAATTAAAACTAAACTAGAAATAGCAAAAGTTTAATGAAAAATTGATTTCAAGATTTTAAAACTAACCAAGACACTGGATTCCACTACTACACATGATTGAATGATGTTATAAATATTTCAAAAACCAAGTCACCTTTTAAGTCCTTTTATTTCTGAATTCACTAACAATCAGGCATATTCTCAAATATTATTTGTACCCATTAATCATAGATTATCAATTGATTTAAAAAAGTATAACCTATCAAATTAAATCACAAATAATTAAGAAAATTATGCAAACAATTTAAAACTCTGCAGAAGCAGTGATTAAGTAAATTATATAACTAAACTAGAGAAGATAAAATAATTACCAATCAATCATGCGTAAATAGCTTCCTCCATTGCCTTGGTTACGTGAGAATTAGCTCATCATGGTAAACAACATCTCAGAATATTTATTCATGGCTCAAAAATTGCTTACAAAGATGAAATGGAGAGAAAATTATAAAACAACGAGTGTGCAACGTTTATAGGCGTTACAGACTCACTGTTACAAAGCAAGTGTTTCAGAACTGAAGATAAACGTTACAAAGATGACAATAAGCGTTGCAAAGTTGAAGATAAATGTTGCAGTTGGGATGAAAAAACCGTGACAGAGTGGTTGAAGGAACCGTTGCTTTATTTTTTGTTCATCGTGTTCTTCACCAGCAGAAAAATATTTTTCTCTGCAACTCTTGAATTCTTGCTCTGCTGATCTCACAAAACTATTGCTAACACTCGATAACCTCCCCAGAATCTCCAACACCTTATATATACATCACCAGCACCAAAATCCTCGAGTTTAATGGAGAATATTTCTGGAATATATTTTTTTCTTTTAATGGGAGTGATTTCCCATTTTTATCTCCTTCACGTGTTTATCCTTAGCTGTCACACTCCATACACGTTCCTTGATTCATTTCAACTCTATCTAGCCACACGCCATTCACATAAAACTCGGGAAAGAGTGAGATATTCCCGTGTAATATGTTTTCTCCATTCCACGTAATATTTCCCTTTTTTTCCGAATCAAAAGGACTTACCAGTCCTGTTTTGTCTTAACAGGCCATGTCATGTCCAAATCCAACAAGAATCCTGAGAAAAACTCTCCAAATTTAATCGAACAAAATCGATTTTCAAAAAGAATTTTTCCCGCCAAAAATTCTTTAATCCGTTAAGAAGAAGGGGTTCCCCTCTCCCCTGCACTGGTGCCTTTAGCCACTGGGGTGCCCTTATCCAATCTTGGGGTGTGTTTAGCAATTTCTCCGGGTGCCTTTAGTACTTTTTTCGATCTGATTTTTCCAAAAATGTTTATCCCCAAAAAACACCTACAAGCACATAAAATAACACAATTAGTACAAAAATGAGGACTAAAAATATATAGAATTGAGATAAAATAGAGACACAAATATGTCTATCACCATTCTACCACCATCACCACCACCACTACCACCACCACTACCACCACCACCAGCACCACCACCACTCTACCACCACCACCGCCACCACCGTTCTACCACCAGCACTAGCACCACCATTCTACCACCACCACCACCATTCTACCAGCGCCACCACCGCCACCACCACCAATCTACCACCACCACTAGCACCACCACTACCGCCACCATTCTACCACCACCACCACCACCACCATTCTACCACTACCACCACCATTACCACTAACACCACCACCACCACCACCACTAGCCAAGTTGGAATGATAGTGAAATGGTGGTGGTGATGAAGTGATTGAGAAAGGAATTTGTTGTTTTTTGAAATAAAAAAAAAATGTTATATGTGATAGATAAGGAAAAAAATTAAATAAGTAAGGGTATTCAGGTAACTAATTTTAAGTGGATAAAGTTTCTAGAAGGAGGAAGGGTATAATTATTTTGTGATAAGGGTATTTGTGAAGGGGTCAAAATCTAGGATATTTAATTAATATACCTTTTTAGAAGTTGGAAGTGTTTGAGAATTACAAGTAAAGTGTTTTTTTTTAGAGCTATAAAAGGAGAACATCTACAACAAGAGAGGCTCTCTACACTCTTTTACAATATGGTTTTTGGGAGCAAAGAGCAAGTGGCCGCCATTTTTTTCCACGCATCTAGGGTTTGCAATATTTTTATCTTCTTCTTAATTTTAATATGTGTATGAACTCCATAGCTATGAGTAACTAAATTTCTGATTTATTGGTTAAGAATTAAAGTTGATTCTCAAACATGGTATTTGATTAATATATTAGTTTTGTCTCGATATTTGTTGTTTGTGATTCATTGATTATAACTTTTGCATGATTTAAACACTTTGTTGGTTGAGTCCGGAATCAATTTAACTTTTTTTCATATATAAAACTAAATTAGGGTTTCAATACATAAAAGTTGACGAATTTTGATTTCAAGTAGCATAAGTGTGGTTGTTGCTTGTAGTGATACATCCTAGCAATCACATATGAATCACAACCTTTGTTAAATTGATTTAGTGCGCTTTCCATGTTCAATTACATTGATTAGCCTTATTTCACAAAACGTAATCCTCATGAGGAATTAAACTTGATTAGTGCTTTTACATGTTGGGTTGTCCTCTAGGTAGAATTCGCTCTTGCATATTTTAATGTATGTGTGATGAACTTGGAAACAAATGAGATATTCTTGCGATCAAGGTATTCTAGGGTTTTTGACAATGAGAGATTAAATACCAATTCTAGTTATTGATAATACATGTTTGTGAATGATACAATACCTTAACCAATATCTTCATCATATTGATTAGTTTCAAAACATTTGCTTTGCTTTCTTTTTACTTAGTTTTATCTACTTTGAACAAATCCAAAACCAAAACCCCCATTTGTTACTTAAGATATTGAAACGAATAACAACAATAGCCTCCCGTGGAACGAATCTTTCTTACCATATACTTAACTAAATCTTTTATACGTGAGAAAGTGAATATAATTTTGACGTGATACGACACACATCATTTATATCTTGTAAAATAGCGTAGTATAGTAAATTAATGTAATGAAGATCAATATTTTAATATAATTTTAGTTAACTCAATCAAATTATTAACCTTGCTTATTCCTTTCGAAATCAAATTACATTTAATTAAAATTAAGAATTACATTAGAAAAGATTATTATTAAAATCAAATTAAATTTAATTAAAAACAAGAATTACATTAGAAAAGGTTATTGATCAAATCAAATTACATGTAATTAAAATTAGGAATTGCATTAGAAGTGGTTATTGTTAAAATCAAAAATAGTTGTTGGATAAGCCTAGATGAAAGGCTAGAATCAAAATTATAAATTATATATAGACCCTTGGAAAAAAGAAAATCAATGGTTGTGATAACAACTCAACGACAAAGTCTCTGTCGCGATGTGCAAACCGGCAATTTGCCGGTTTTCTCAACCAATTTGCCCATTTGGCATGTTCATAGTAGCTCAAAATGGGCAAATTTGGTTATTTGGCTAGTGCATAGGACTTTTGCTTAGGGGTCCTGATATGGAGACTACATAAGGGTGAGCATGTTTCAGAATTGTTCGGTTATAACGATATATACACCCAATCCAACATATAGCGATTTCAAGTTTGATATCCGCATCTAATCCAACATTCATTAAATTTACATTTGATGAGTGCGCGGATGACGGATTTAATACGGATGAATCCAATGGAATCCTTTATTATTTGTATTTAAAATGGACAAAGATAAAACCAACAAAAGTGGCTTAGATTTTCATGTCTCAAAAGACTGTAATAAAGTTTGTTTTTTTTTTCTAATAAGGTGCATGTATACAAAATAAATAAATAAATACATTAACAACTCGAGTCTCGGCTCTTCCTATATAAACAACATATAATAAATCTCTAAAATGCTAAAAAAATATGATATGTTTAGAACAACCACTACATATCAACCACAAAACTGTACATTACATTAGCTTACATATTGGATTGTAATGGTTTTGCCGCTAAATTAACTGAAAGTATCTATCCGATCTTAATAGAATGTTAAATCCAAAGATATTATTTTTCTCCGCGAAACTAGAATAAGGTCTGGTAAAATATTGAATTTGATTAAGACTTTAAATTTCCCTAATATGGTTCATTATGGAGTAACCCTTTTGTGGAAAGATGGATTTAATTTCGATATTGTCCACCGAGATAGAAATATGATTCATGCTTTTGTTACTAGTGATCATAAAAAACCACAACAATTAGTTTCTTGTATGTATGGCTCTCCTTATCATAATTTAAGAAGTAAACGGTGGAACTTTATAAATAGCTAAAGTAACACTTATGGCAATAGTGTTCCTTGGGCTCTCATTGCATATTTGAACATTACTCTGTATATAGAGGATATGTATAATAATGTTGGTTCTTCATCATACATATCTATCGTTGTAAATCTAATCCATGATTCTGGTTTGTGTGATTTTGGATTTCAAGGTAACCCATACACATGGACCAGTTACAACATGGCCCATGCATGATAAAGTCAAGACTGGATAAAGCACGTATTGATCGTTTCAGAAAAGTGGTAAAAATAGTTCGTTCACTGAGACTTGTGAAGATTCGTTTTAGACCTAATTTTGATTTAAACTAGAAAATAAATAAAGATTTTAATAATATTGGGAAGAACTAAAACTCAGGATTCCACCAAAATCACTTGTGAATGATTTCTACAATGATTCTTTAACAATTATAGCTCTCTTATTGACTCTGTTTCTTTGCCAAAAGTAGATTTTTAAAATATTAGTTGTAAATCACAAGCATGGCGCATCAAAAGCTCTTAAGTCCCAGCATACACCATCAAACAAAATCACAACTAATTAAAGAAAAATCAATGCAAAAGTCATTAAGAATCATAAATAGTTACCATTTATTCATGAAATATGGCTTCCTCCATTGTCCCAATGATTGGGTTTAGCTCATCATGCTCAAAACACTCTCAAAAGATTGGTACATGTCTCAAAAGTGCTTGAGAAGAAGAAAATAAGCTAAAAATAATAAAACAGAAAATCTGCAACGTTTTCTGGGAGTTACAGATTAATTGTTGCAATGGAGCTTGAAGATAAATGTTACAAAGTGAAGATAAATGTTGCTCATGGGTTGAAGAAACTGTTGTAATTGAAGATAAATGTTGCAAAGCTGAAGATAAATGTTGTTGTTCAGTTGAAGAAATCGTCGTCGTATCTCTATTCTTCATGTTCAGCAGCAGCAGTTTTTTTTTTTCATGTTTTCTTCCCGAGCCTCTCCACCTGGTTTTTCTTCCTCCTCTTTGCTATTTATAGGTTTAGTAAACCCTAACAACTCCTCCTAACTCGATAAGGATCCAAAACAGAATCCAAAACAAACTCAAATTCATGTAAATCCAAATCCGAAGAGAAATATGTTTTTCGGCCTTTGTTTGATTTTTTTCCTACTTGTTTTCCGGCGTGAAAAGACTTCCGATAACGTGTTTAAACATGTTGTGAATATTCTTTCATGTTTATAAGTCGAGACCACCTTTTGAATCCCTTAAAATTAGGATTTCAACTAACTCAGATAACTTTCTCACGAGAGAGAATTCTTCCTGCCATTTTCATCTTTTTGAAACAAAGAAGGGAGATGCCCCTATCCAGAAGTGGGGTGCCTTTATCAACCAGCATGGGTGCCTTTATCACTTATTGAGCCAATTTTTTCACAAATATTTATTTCTCAAAATACCTGCAAACACATAAAATCACACAATAAGTATAAAATCGAGCACTAATAATACAAAGAATTAGGAACAAATTAGACACAAAAGTGTGTCTATCACTCATTAACTCTGAATTAATATATTTTTCATACTCTTGTCTTAAACATTTGCCACAATTTGGGTCTGATCACTGGTCGGTTGTCAGCCAAGCAAAATTAATTCAAGTTTTTACTTCACTAATATAGATTAGAGTATAGTAATAAGAACAAGTTCGTTCCCACAGAGAGGCAGGTGATTGTTAATTACTTTCGATTACTTATGTAAACAGGGGGGTTTTGGTTGTGATTATAACTAAATTATTCTAAAACAAATAGATTAAAACGAATATCAGAGATAAAGAACATTGGTTCGAGAGTTCATCTTCCATCTTCTAACATGTTATCAACTAAATCATACTCAACATTCATGCACTCTCAATATCAATAACCCTAAAGCATCCTATCGCAGGCTTACTCCGGCAAAACTCCTATTATCATCAAAGGCGCAAGAGCCACTCTTTGAATCCTTTTCAACAAATAACTTGGTACAAGATCCACTCAAGTTTAACCCAATGAAAGCAATGGTCTTTGTGAGTTGAGGTTATTCTAAGCAATCCGGCGCAAGAGCCACTCGGATTTAACCTAGGTCACGCTTCTACACATAATTGCATGATGATATCCCGTTATTAACAACTATGTTATGATACTTGTAACAAGGATCTTTCGACAATTCCAGATCTCAAACCCTAGTTTAGATATAGATGTCAATGCATGCTCATCTAATTCGTGACTTAAACAAACAAGCAATCCATCATAAAAGGCGTTATAGACGGTAAAACATAAACGATATTGAAGAGATTATGAACATATGAGAATGAATACTTCAATTAATAAACATGTTTTCCAACTTAGGACTACATCTCTAACCAATAAGAAAATTTTAGTTCATCATGGATTTCTCAAAATCCATGGAAAATAATCAAGAAAACAAGTAAAGCAAATCCTAGAAATCGTGATGATCAATCGCAATTCCAAGCCCTAGCTTCTTGTTCTCCTTGTGTTCTCAAGTTTCCGAAAGTGTCCAAGCTCTCTTTCTAGGTTATGGAAGTCTTCTTATATAGTCTCCATCATATCTAGGTGTTAGAGTCCTAATGGGACCATGATACCTTGATTTGGAAGTCAAAATAGTGTCTTAGAAGTGCCTCCCGTCGAGTCATAATCGGTAGGCAAGACCCCCTCCTTAACTACCGATTGTAAGGGCTCAAAATATAACTTTCCTGTACCCAAAACGTGCCATAATCGGTAGGCTCGTTTTCCGTGTAAACTACCGATTGTTGGAGATCAAAAACGAAGTTTTCCTGTACCCGAAATTGCTTATAATCGGTAGGTTATTTTCCCTTGTAAACTCCCGATTGTGATGCCGAGTGTTTTATTATTTTCTTTCGGCTATTTTGCTCATAACTTCCTCATACGTACTCCAAATGACCTAATTCTTTTTGCATTGGCTTCGTCTTCATGTTCTCTTCAAAATGGTATTAAGAACTCTTGGATTTGAATTAGTTGAATTAGGTCTTTGTCCCTTCTCCATTGGAAGAACTTAACTTCCTTGTTCATTTCGTGTCGTAATGAACTCATTTCTTCTTCTTTGGTTGAATACACTTAAAAACTATTAAGAAACTCATAAACAAACAAAATAAAAGCATAATGATATGAAAACTAACAAGAAATTAATGAATAAGAGTATCCAAATAATGCAAATAATGCACTTATCAAATTCCCACACACTTTCCTTTTGCTAGTCCTCGAGCAAACTATAAATCTAAACTAACCTAAACTACAACAACTCCATTTCGTTGAGGATAAGGTTACACTTAGAATGTGTAACAAGCCTTTAAACCCCTAGGTATCCCTAGTGGACGAGTTATAATCTCGTGAGGGTTTACAAGAGGTATACCCACAAAACCTAATTTCTAACTTTCAAATATTCCAGAGCACCTGCATCCAAAGAGCTACGAAGACATAAAGTTTCTGCACACTAACAAAAAGAAGTTAGAAGTATAAAGAACATTATTCTCATGCTTAACCCTTGAGTTAGGAGAAAACCACATATGAAAGAATCCAGGTTCGAGAGCGACCAAATGTTTCTGCCTCACCAACAAGATTTTATGAATTTGACACTTAAAAGACGCACTTTATGGTTCTCACATATGTACAGGCAAGAATGAAGATAGAAATCCTGCACACGTTGAATGGTGGGAAGGAAAAGTAACCTTCCGAATCATATGAAGATGTTATCCCATAGAACGTGGGACGAAAGAGAACCCCTTTTTGTTTTTCTAGTGACCTCTAATAAAGGAAATCAATCACTATGCGATGATGGGAATGCTTACTTACCTTCTCACCCGATCGGCAATCAGCACCACTCTCACAGCATCCAATAGAAATGTCTTCGGTCTTCAACTGTTGATGATAAACTCTTGAACTTTGTAGAAACTTGACAATTTGTAACTCTTTTTCTCAATTTCTTGTTGTTTGAAACTTCTTTATATACTTCTTCTTCCCCACGGCCTTATTGAATGAATATAAAAGAAAATATACAATAAAGCAAAGATAATCATTTATTTTTTACTTCAAAATATAGACTGAAAAATAAATGATGAAATTACTACGGTCGTGGGAGAAAGACTTTACCACTTGATTCTTATGTAATTGTTTTACAACTAGCTGATCATTCTAATGTATACCCTAGAGGTATTATTGAAGATGTGCTTGTGCAGGTTAATCAGCTAGTCTTTCCAGCAGATTTCTGTGTACTGGAGATGACATATGGATCAACTGATTCGTATATACCGTTGCTACCGGGACGTCCATTCATGCGAACGGAGAGAACAAAAATTGACGTCTATAGTGGGACATTAACAATGGAATTTGATGGAGAAATAATACGCTTCAACATTTATGAGGCGATGCGATATCCTAGTGACGTCCATTCTTGTTTCTCTGTTGATGTTATTGACTCTTTAGCTCAACTGATGTTTAATTTGGGGAGTAATGATCCATTGGAGACTATTATCACGAGGAGTGTGGGTTTTAAAGATCTTACAGATCCAAGAACCGAGCTTAAAATAGGGGATGAATTTGAGGAAGCTATTTGTGAACTTAATTCGTTACAACAATGCCCACCAATTTATGATATTTCATTTATCTCTTTACCATGCACTAATGAAAAATTGTTGTCATCTGTCTTGCAAGCGCCTAAACTAGAACTTAAGCTTCTTCCTGATCACCTAAAATACATGTATTTGGGTGATAATGAGGAGTTGCCGGTAATAGTTTCTAAAGAACTAACTGAATTGCAGGAACAAAGATTTTTTCGGGTGTTGAAGGAGTTTAAACGGCCATAGGATGGACAACTGCTGATATCAAGGGAATAATCCCTTCTACGTGTATGCATAAATACTACTTGAGGAGGGAACAAAGCCTACAAGGGAAGCTCAACGTCGTTTGAATCCTCCAATGATGGAAGTAGTAAAGAGAGAGATACTTAAGTTATTAGATGTGGGAGTTATCTACCCCATTTCTGATAGCAAGTGGGTGAGCCCGGTACAAGTTGTACCAAAGAAGTCAGGCGTTACAGTGGTGCAGAATAAAGACAATGAACTTGTCCCAACTCGATGCAAACCGGTTGGAGAGTTTGTATTGATTATCGAAAGCTTAATGAAACCACTAGAAAAGATCACTTTCTTTTACCTTTTATGGATCAGATGTTGGAAAGATTGTCAGGAAACTCGTATTACTGTTTTCTTGATGGTTATTCAGTTTACAATCAAATTGCTATAGCACCGGAGGATAAAGAGAATACCACTTTTACTTGTCCTTTTGGAACATTTGCATACAGGAGGATGCCTTTTGGTTTGTGTAATGCACCCGCTACCTTCCAAAGGTGTATGGTAAGTATCTTTTCAGATTACATTGAAAACATTATCGAAGTTTTGATGGATGATTTCAGTGTGTATGGTGATTCATTTGACTTGTGCTTGGATAACCTTACATTGATTCATAAACGATGTGTTGAAACTAATCTTGTGCTAAATTGGGAGAAGTGCCATTTTATGGTAACACATGGCATTGTTTTAGGCCATATTATATCTTCTAAAGGCTTGGAAGTTGATAAATCTAAGATCGATCTTATTCGTGCTCTTACCCATCCCACTACGCTGAGGGAGGTTCGTGCTTTTCTTGGTCATGCAGGATTTTATCGCCGGTTTATCAAAGATTTTTCCAAGGTTGCATCACCATTATGCCAGTTATTACAAAAGGACGTGGTTTCTAACTTTGACGAGAAGTGTTTGGCGACATTCAACCGTTTGAGAGAACTTTTGATAACAACCCCTATCATTAAACCATCGGATTGGAGAAAGCCATTTGAGATAATGTATGATGCCAGTGAGTATGCAATCGGTGCAGTTTTAGGCCAGCGTACTGGGAAACTACCTCATGCCATTTATTATGCTTCCAGAACGTTGAATGAGGCCAAACAAAACTACACGACCACGGAAAAGGAGTTATTAGCAATCGTTTTTGCATTGAAAAATTTCATTCTTATTTACTTGGTACGAAAGTTGTTGTGTTTTCTGATCATGCAGCACTTAGGTACTTACTTACAAAGAAGGAGGCGAAACCAAGGCTCATTCGATGGATACTACTCCTACAAGAGTTTGATCTCGAAATTAAATACAAGAAAGGAATTGAGAATACCATTGCGGATCACTTGAGTCGTCTTACTGTAGACGAAGAAGCTATCCCGTTATGTGAAAGCTTTCCAGATGAACAACTCTTCTTAGTTACAGTTTCAGAACCATGGTATGCGGATATTGTGAATTATTTAGTGTCTAAATAAATCCAAAGAAATTTGTCTCGTGCTGAGAGAGACAAACTAAAAAAGATAGCGAATCAATATATATGGGATGATCCATACCTGTGGAAACATTGTTCAAACCAAATTATACGGAGGTGCGTACCCGAATCTGAATACAATTCTATATTGTCTTTTTTCCATTCATATGCTTGTGGAGGACACTTTGGGGCAAAGAGAACTGCTTTGAAGGTACTTGAAAGTGGGTTCTATTGGCCTATTTTATTTAAAGATGCGTATGTATTTTGCACAACTTGTGATAGGTGTCAAAGAATGGGCAATCTAGGTGCTCGAAATCAAATGCCACAGAAGTTTATTCTTTTCGTTGAAAATTTTGATGTATGGGGCATTGATTTTATGGGTCCTTTTGTTAATTCTTTTGGTAAATTCTACATTTTACTCGCTGTTGATTATGTCTCAAAATGGGTGGAAGCTAAAGCAACCTCTACTAATGATTCTAAAGTGGTTACATATTTTGTTAAAGAACATATTTTTGCAAGGTTTGGAATTCCAAGAGCCATAATCAACGATGGGGGATCACACTTTTGAAACAAGTTCTTCCAGAGTTTGTTGAAAAAGTATAACATATCTCACAAGATTGCTACAACATATCATCCACAAACAAACGGGCAAGCTGAAGTCTCTAATCGAGAGGTGAAGTCCATCCTAGAGAAAACAGTGAATCCATCAAGGAAGGATTGGAGTTTATGTCTCAATGATGCACTATGGGCATACCGAACATCATACAAGACTCCTATTGGGATGTCCCCATATAGACTTGTGTACGGTAAACCTTGTCATCTTCCGGTTGAAATCGAGCATAAGGCTTTTTGGGCTATTCAACAGTGCAACATGGAGATGGATGGGGCTGGTAAACAAATGAAGCTTCAATTGAGTGAACTGGAAGAGATTCGTAATGATGCATATGAAAGTTCACGAATCTACAAGGAGAAAACAAAGGCTTTTCATGATAGTAGGATTTCTAGAAAACAGTTTATTGTTGGACATAAAGTTCTCTTGTTTAATTCTCGCCTTCATTTATTTCCTGGAAAATTGAACTCTCGTTGGATGGGACCCTGTGTTGTGTTTAACGTTATTACTCATGGTACAGTGGAGATTCGTAGCTTGTTAACAGGGAAGGAGCTTAAAGTGAATGGGCATCGTTTGAAGCCCTATTATGAACCGTTTGAATCTGAGAGGGTTGAGATCAATTTAATAGATGCACCCCCTATGGAGGAGTATCAAGGAATACCCAGTCGGGCTGAAGGCGTTAAACTAAGCGTTAAATGGGAGGCAACCCATTGGTTTTTTATTTCTATCTTTCTCTTTTGATTTTTTTTTTTCATATCACGTTATGATTTCCCACCTTGATTTTACATTGAGGACAATGTAAAGTTTAAGTGTGGGGGAGTAATTAAGCATATAGAGTTCTTAGTATTTGCTTTTGTAGGTAGAATTTTTAAACTTTTGTACATATTTGCATGAAAACCTTCAACTTTTAGAGATTTTAGAGTCACTTAGTATACTTCTAGCTATGTTTACATACGGAGTTCTAACCGAAACAACTGAACTTAGAAGTATTAGAGAACTATATTCGGAGTGCTTAGTTGTTGAGAGGCTAGAGCTGACAAAAATGGACTTAAACTGCCGGTAGATAATACAATATTAGAGTTGTTGATATTTCAATACCCATGAGTGAGGAACCAAACCTTCAATTATCTTTTTACAGTGTTTCATCTGTGCAAATTCCGGGTAGAATGATGAGCTACCTAACCTCGCACCAATTTCAACACTACTTTTTGATCTCTTGAGTGCTATTTCTATCAATCATGAGGGTGCCATCAGAATTGCTAACTCTATCTTGTAGTCTTGTTTGCAGTTGGCACCATTCTCTCGACAACAACAGGTCCATAGAAACATATCATCATCAACAAGCGGAATCAAAAATTTAAAGAAAAGTTGAAGACTGTCAAGGTTTATAAGCAATCATACGAGAAAGAGCAAATTTCATATTCAAGTAAAGCAATAATACAATTAGCATAATTATACATACATGTTGAAGATTTATGTACAAAAGAGATAGAAATCAAAAGATGTGAGTTAATGAAGTTCATGATATCAAGGCAATACAAGTCGTGAAGAATCAAGTGGTAAAGTCTTTATCCCACAGCCGTAGTAATTTCATCATTTATGTTGAAACAAGAATGGACGTCACTAGGATATCGCATCGCCTCATAAATGTTGAAGCGTATTATTTATCCATCAAATTACATTGTTAATGTCCCACTATAGACGTCAATTTTTGTTCTCGCCGTTCGCATGAATGGACGTCCCAGTAGCAACGGTATAGACGAATCAGTTGATCCATCTGTCATCTCCAGTACACAGAAATTTGCTGGAAAGACTAGCTGATTAACCCGCACAAGCACATCTTCAAAAATACCTCTAGGGTATACATTAGAACAGTCATCTAGTTGTAAAACAATTCCAGTTTCTTTCAAAGGTCCTAAATTAAGAGATTCATATATAGATGCAGGCATAACATTTACTGATGCTCCTAAATCAAGCATAATCTTATTAAACGTCGTGTTACCAATAACAATAGGAATATTAAAACTACCGGGATCTTTACATTTGAGTGGGAGTTTCTTTTGCGAGACAGCCGAAGCATTCTCCCCCACTCTCATTACGTCATTACCGGTTAATCTTTGTTTATTGGTGCATAATTCCTTCAGAATTCTCGCATATTTGGGGACTTGTTTAATCGCATCTATGAGTGGAATATTCACATGAATCTTCTTGAAAATGTCTAAGATATCCTTATCTTGTTCTGCCTTTTTCGAGTTAGCAAACCTGCGAGGAAAAGGTAAATGAGGAACATAAGTAAAAACAAAAGGTTTTTAGAGTTTTTTTAGGTACCTAATCGGTTTGGGAAGAGTCAGTAATCTCTTTCTCCAAAACCGGCCCCTTAGGGTCTTTGTTTTTCTCAGCTTCCTCTAGTTGCACAGTTCGTGTACCACTTCTAAATGTCACGACGTTGACATTTTCTCTTGGATTGATAGGTTGAGAAGGGAGTTTCCCACTATTCTGTGCCTTCAAATGATTAATCTCAGTTGCCATAGTGCCCACTTGCGTTTGTAATTCTCTGATTGCATTATCAGTTGTCTGCTGATTTTTTCGCATCACCGCCATCATATTCTTCATCATGGAGAGCATCTCCAATGATTCTGAGTTTTGAACTTGTTATGGAGGTTGTACTTGCTGTTGTAACCCATTTGGATGATTGAAAACCGTCCTCGGAGCTGCAACTTGCTTATTCGCATAAATAAAATTTGGATGATCTCTCCATCCTGGATTATAAGTGTTGGAATAAGGATCATACCGTTGTCTCTGCTGATTTGGGAATACTGCATTCACCTGTTCGGCTTCTTCTTCATAAGAGGGTATGATCACGGCTGCCATTTGTTGTATTATCTTCTCCATATTACCCATTTTATGCTCTAAGTGCGGTGAAGAAGTAACCTCGTTAAATCTCTTGACGAATGGTTCTGACCCACGACTTGAGAATTATTGAGAGTTTGCTGCCATGTTCTCAATTAACTCTCTAGCTTGAGCTACTGTTTTGTTCACTAATGCACCACCAGCTGCAGCGTCGGGAAGATTTCTGTCACTTGTTTAAAGACCATCATAGAAGTACTGGATGGTCAATACATCACTGAACTGATGATGTGGGAAGCTAGCGACCAATCTCTTGTAACGTTCCCAACATTCATACAATGTCTCTCCTGCCATCTGCTTAATGCCACAAATCTCTTTACGAATCTGAGTCGCCTTTGATGCAGGAAAGTATCTCTCTAAAAAGAGTTTCTTCAGACCATTCCAAGTTGTGACACTACCAGAAGGTAAATAGTATAACCATTCCTTAGCAGTATCCATCAGGGAGAATGGAAAAGCTCGTAACATAACTCCATCAACATCAGCCTCTGCTGGTATCATGGCCATGATTATGTTATGGAAATCCATCAAATGTTTATTCAGATCTTCATTAGTCATCCCATGAAACTTTGGGAGTTATCGAATCAACCTGGCTTGATCTCAAATGTAGATGTCGTCTGAATACACCATGTTCTGTATCTAACTTGTGAGACGCTAAGTCTTTGAGTGTACTATTTTTGTCACCCATTGTTTCTTGTTCTTCCTCTACGTCTGAATCTGCGAACTCACTTGACGATGTACTTGGAGGAAATGGAGTGTTCATCGCTCGAACGAATTCTTTTAGTAAAGTGCCTGATCGAAGTCGTATACCAATGGGACTTGGTCTACCCTCTCTAAGCATTCACGAAAGAACTAGTACCTGAAAAAAAAATCTTAAAACTAAATTAAAACTAGAAATAAAAAATAAAAAATAAAATAACAATCCGCTATGCCTCCCCGGCAGCGACGCCAAAATTTGGTCGGTTGTCAGCCAGGCAAAATTTATTCAAGTTTTTACTTCACTAATATATATTAGATTATAGTAATAAGAACAAGTTCGTTGCCACATAGAGGCAGGTGATTGTTAATTACTTTCAATTACTTATGTAAACAGGGGGGTTTTGGTTGTGATTATAACTAAATTATGCTAAAACAAATAGATTAAAACGAATATCAGAGATAAAGAACATTGGTTAGAGAGTTCATCTTCCATCTTCCAACATGTTATCAACTAAATCATACTCAACAATTCATGCACTCTCAATATCAATAACCCTAAAGCATCCTATCGCAGGCTTACTCTGGCAAAACTCCTATTATCATCAAAGGCGCAAGAGCCACTCTTTGAATCCTTTTCAACGAATAACTTGGCGCAAAAGCCACTCAAGTTTAAACCAATGAAAGCAATGGTCTTTATGAGTTGAGGTTATTCTAAGCAATCCGGCGCAAGAGCCACTCGGATTTAACCTAGGTCACGCTTCTACACATAATTGCATGGTAACATCCCTGTATTAAAAACTATTTTATGCTACTTGTAACAAGGATCTTTCGACAATTCCAGATCTCAAACCCTAGTTTAGCTATAGATGTCAATGCATGCTCATCTAATTCGCGACTTAAACAAACAAGCAATTCATCATACAAAGCGTTATAGACGGTAGAACATACGCGATATTGAAGAGATTATGAACATATGAGAATGAATACTTCAATTAATAAACATGTTTTCCAACTTAGGACTACATCTCTAACCAATAAGAAAAGTTTAGTTCATCATGGATTTCTCAAAATCCATGGAAAATAATCAAGAAAACAAGTAAAGCAAACCCTAGAAATCGTGATGATCAATCGCAACTCCAAGCCCTAGCTTCTTGTTCTCCTTGTGTTCTCAAGTCTCCAAAATTGTCCAAGCTCTCTTTCTAGGGTTATGGAAGTCTTCTTATATAGTCTCCATCATATCTAGGTGTTAGAGTCCTAATGGGACCATGATACCTTGATTTGGAAGTCAAAATAGTGTCTTAGAAGTGCCTCCCGTCGAGTCATAATCGGTAGGCAAGACCCCCTCCTTAACTACCGATTGTAAGGGATCAAAATATAACTTTCATGTACCCAAAACGTGCCATAATCGGTAGGCTCGCTTTCCGTGTAAACTACCGATTGTTGGAGCTCAAAAATGAAGTTTTCCTGTACCCGAAATTACTTATAATCGGTAGGTTATTTTCCCTTGTAAACTCCCGATTGTGATGCTGAGTGTTTTATTATTTTCTTTCGGCTATTTTGCTCATAACTTCCTCATACGAACTCTAAATGACCTAATTCTTTTTTTGTTGGATTCATCTTCTCGTTTTATTCAAAATGGTATTAAGAAATCTTGGATGAATGAGTTGATTTCGGTTTTGTCCCTTCTCCAGTGGCAGAACTTAACTTCCTTGTTCTTTTCGTGTCGTAATGAACCCATTTCTTCTTCTTTGGTTGAATACACTTCAAAACTCCTAAGAAACTCATAAAAAAAACAAAATCAATGCATAATGATATGAAAACTAACAAGAAATCAATGAATTAGAGTATCCAAATAATGCAAACAATGCACTTATCAATCACTGCCCAATTATACTTGATTTATATCCAAATTCCTACAAGAATGCTAGATGTTGTAATTTATTTTGGAATATTATTTAAGAGAAGCCTCCAGCAAAAACACAAATAGCTAATCTTGGTCAAAACAATCTAGAGGATCTGCAACTTATAACTAGACTAAAGACTTATTGAAAATAAAAGAAATCTAGCAAGGTGGAACATGGTTAATTTTAGCAATATCCCAGAAAATATAAAGACCCTACATTCTAAGTTAACTAATTTGCAACAAGCTCGTGTAAATGGCAATACTAATTTTTAAGTATAATAGGTTAAGTAAAAAATAAAAGAATGGTAGCTAAGAGATGATGAATCCTACAAACAGAAGTCAAGAGATACTTTTCTTAATTATGTGAACTAGATTACTAGAGTATTCATATGAACGAAAACATAAGGAGAGCTAGAGAAAAAATATAATCTTTGAAGAAGCAGGATGGTACTCGGTGTAGTGGAAGGGAGAATCTTGAAGACCTGCTTATTAATTTCTTCAAGTATATAAGTAGTTTTAGTTAATAAAAACCTGAAGAATTTTCTTTATGAATGCATAAATGAAGATGATAATGAGAAGTTATTCAAAATACCAAATGAGGTGGTTTTAAAAGCTATCAAGAGCATGGAAACATGGAAGCCCAGGGCCTGATGGATTTCCCCCAGGATTTTTCCAAACTCAATAGGAGATAGTAAAAGTAGATGTGATAGAGATGGTGCAAGGCTTCTTCGGGACTGGAAGATTACTAAACAAAATGAACATAACCAACCTTAATCTCATCCTCAAAGTGATCAGAATCCTTCAACAAGATAAAGACTACAGACCTATTGTTCTATGCAACAGTACTTACAAGCTAATCACAAATATTTTGGCTACAAGGATAAATCCACTACTAGAGAGATTTATTTCACCAATGCAAGTAGCATATGTTCCTGGAAGACAGATAAGAGATAATATTATTTTGGCATTCATGGCACTCAAACTGGACATGTTAAAAGCATTTGACAGAGTTGAATGCAAATTTCTGGAAAATATTATGAAAAAATTAGGTTTCAATGATAAGTGGTATTCTTTAATTTAGGAATACATAAGTACTTTTGAGACACAGATACAACTGAATGGATCATCTTGCAATGCTTTTAAACTAACTAGAGATATTAAACAGGGTGATCCAATATTACCATACTTATTCTTACTCACCATGGAGGTTTTTAAAAGGGATTTTGCTTATGCATAACAAGTTGGACATATCTAAGGAGTGAAAATACAATAAAGAGCACCACAAGTAATACATTTATTGTTTGTAGATGATTGTCTGTTTGTCACAAAAGTAGACTTTCATAATACAATAAATTTACTTCATGTCATTGAGATTTTTAGCAAGTGTTCATGGCAACAAATTAATATGTATACAGAAGTTTGCAGTTTATTTCTCACACGATCTTCATATTGCAGGATGCTGACTAGAAAACTCAAGACGAGAATAATGGATTTGGAGGGAAAATATTCAGGCATACCTTTATTTGTAAACAGAAAAAAAACTATTTCCTTCTCCCCAATAGTCAGTAATATGTAATCAAATCTCGCAGGTGAAAAGGTAAATTTATCAATCAACCAAGTATATCTGTAATGATCAACTCAATTCCTAATGTTATTCCTCAACATCACTTCTAAGATCTCAGAGAGTACTATGAAAGAGATGGATACTATCCAAATAAGATACTAGTGGGACAAACTTGATGGAAAAGGTTTCTTCTTCACATCCTGGTCTCTAAACTTTGTAAAAGTAAAGATGCAGAAGGATTGGGCTTCAAATACCTTGGATGCTTCAATAATGCTCTATTGACTAAAGCTGCTATGAGATTGTTCAATATCTCAAATCAGTTATGGGCCAAATGCATTCAAAGAGAAATACTTCCAAACAACAAGTTTACCTCACTTTCAATAATAGAAGAATGCTACCTGGACTTGAAAGAGTCTTTATGAGACTGTTAATTTTATTAGAAACTTCAGTTTCTAGCAATTGGTAAATGGGTCAAAGATACAATTGTGCCATGATATTTGGATTCTAGGGGAAACTGCACTTCCTAATCCTGCTGCTCCCGAAGAGATTGCAACTTAATATATCACTATTTCTGACATTATAGATACATCTAATAACACCTACAAGGTTGCGATTATGAATTTGCTTTTTCAACATGCAATAACGGCTAAAGTTTATAGCATGGGAATATATTGATGTCATTGAGTGTTGAATTATGATGATGCCAGTCATGGACATTTGAGTAAGTTGGGTACTCAATACTGATGTGTTGCAGAAGGTGGTAAAAAGGTTTCAAGACTTGTGAAGATTTAACTCTATACCTAATTTCTAAGACCAAAAATAACAAAACTCAAATAAAATTGATATCAAGTTTGAGAGAATACTGAGGCTAAGATTCCATTATTTTCCAATTTTTAAAGTGATTTAATTCAATAATTATAAATATGCAATTCATACGTTCGATTTGATTCTAAAATATTGCAACAAGTAGATTTTCAGAATAGCAATTATAGATCGAAAGAATAAAATATCAAAAACCCTAGGCTAAGCATGTACCATCAAAACAAATCACAATTGCTTAATGAAAATCATTAAATCAATTTTTAACCAAAGCAATTAATGATAAAAGAATTGCAAAATTAGATTAAAAAGAATATACCACTTTTTTATTGGAAAAATAGCTTCCTCTGTCACCTCAGCAATATGGTTTACCTCCTCATGTTGGAAACATACTCAAAGTATTTATTCATAGCTCAAATGGTGTTTACAAAGAAGAGATAGAGAAATAATAATAAAACAACGAATTCACAACGGTGTATAGGCGTTGCAGACTCGCTGTTACAAATCAAGTGTTGTAAATTCAAAATATACGTAGCAGAATGACTGTTGCAGAAACTGTTGAAGAACGACAGTTTTCAAAAGCCTTATGTTCTTCATGTTTTCTTCTCACAGCAGCAGCAGAGATTTTTTCAACTTGATTTCTCTTTGGTTTTAACTCTCAAAACCTCTCCCAAACTTTCTATATTCCCTCTATGACTCGAGCAACTCCTATTTATACACCACATAAAACAAATCCTGCGAGAAAATCCTTCAATTATCTTATTTTCTTTCTCCCAAAGTCACGGGATTTCTTTCCTCTTTAACCCTTCACGCGTCTTCTCATTAGTTATAAACTCATCCAAACATAGGATAAAATCGAACAGGGAAGATGTTACTCTCCCAATCCACGTAACTTCCATATTTAGGATAAAATACCCGTGATAATATACTTCCCTGTTATATCGAGATATTATTGGAAACCATGTTATTTTCTGAGTTAAACTCCCTTACCAACCCTGTTTAGTTGCAACCAATCAAATCCAATCCAAATCCAAGAACAAGTCACATAAAACTCATCCAGACAACTACACAGTTGAGTATGCAAATTTTCCGCCAAATTTTGTTTTGAAACAAAGAAGAAAGTGGAGTCCCCCTAACAAAAATGGGGGTACCTTTAGCACTTTCCATGGGGTGCCTTTATTAATTTTCTCTAAGGGGGTGCAAACATCACTTTTCGAGCCAATTTTTTCGTAAAAGTTTATTTCTCCAAAAACACATACAAAGACATAAAAAACCATAATAAATACAAAATCGAGCACCAATAATACATAGAATTGAGATCAAATCAGACACAAAAATGTGTCTATCAAATACTAGTATGAATTACTAATGTTGGTATTTTAAATGATCTTAGCTGAGACACTCACTTGTTGAATATATATGACTCAGGGCATCAAGAAGGTAAATTTGACTTGAGAGATGTGTGCATGAGCAAGATGAAGAACCAGGTATTGTACCAAGAATAAGAGGCAAAATCCAATACTAAGCAAGGTAAGGTCACTAGCGCGCAAGGCCTGTGACAATAAGGTAGTATGACAGTGGCATTAGGCCAGTGCGTAACAAGTAGAAATACTAATACCAGGATAGTACTAGAAGATTTTCGCTGCCATTAGGTCGGCGCCGTGGGATAGGGTGGCGCCAGCATTAGGTTGGCACCATGTAATATAAGTAGCGCCAACACTAGGCTGACGGTGGAATAGGTTGGCGCTGGCATATATAGGCCAGCGCCTTAGTCAATTGAGGATGGCGCTGCGATCATTAGTTTGGCGCCATAGGCTAGCGTCGTGATCATTAGGCTGGCGTCGTGATTTGTCAGGTTGGCGCCATGAGTGATAGGTTGGCGCTAGCATAAGGCTGGCCCCGTGATTTTCTAAGTTGGCGCCAGCATTAGGCTGGCGTCGTGGTTGGAGTTAGCGCTGGCCTAGGCCACCGTCACGAGCAAAATTAGTACTAGGCTTGGATTTTCACGAGCATCCAACTGTCATTTTTTATCAAGTCATAAAACCATTATTGGTACATGATGCCAAGGAATTCAACCGGGAATTATTGTACTTGAAATAGGTTCAAATTGCTCTATGTAATGGATATCCATCTAGGAGCATGGTATTCAATTAAGAATAAAGCAAAAGGAAGGAATAACATAAAGGCCTATTTCTGACTATATATATATATATATAGTTAAAGATTCCTGGAAGAATTGCAGCAAACACCAATGACTTTTCTAAAATTCCAGTAATCGAAGAAAACTCAAAACAGAAAGTAAATATTGATCCATACAATACATATATTATATATACATATAAAATTTAAAGTTCATCTTGACGAAGCTCTAATATGTATGTGGATGTATATATTCATAAAGAGGCTATAAGATCAGTAGAGAATACCATAGTCATCAGTAAAATTCGTTTTTTAATCCCTGCAAAACTAAAATTGATATACAGGCTGTATATTTCTGGTACGGGATCAGAATTTAGTAAATTTTATATTTCTAATATGGGATAACAAATTTACGATTTTCATCTTTAGCAAAAATCCACAATCAACACTGAGGAAGCCAAGTTTTGAAAGCAATTTGGGCCATGAATACTTTACCTATAGCTAACAATTTTTGTGTAAGTGCATCATTGATATCAATCTATCAAAGTTGCAGGATCAGTATTAAACAATCACGTATGATTATTTTTTTTTTTTTATAATATTGAGTTGATTCAGTGTCGGCCGATTTGCAGAGCACCCGTATATTTGGAAATCTGATCTAGTACCACTTAGTAATCTATTTTTTTTATTCGAAATGAAAGGATTTCGTTAATGATTTAAAGTAAAAACATTATGTTTATCCTCCACTACAACCATTAATGAAAAGATTTCGTTAATGATTTAAACTAAAAACATTATGCCTAATTAAGCTGGGAGAAAGTTTATACAAGACTCTTGAGATTTTAAATAACCTAACATGCCCGGCTAACTTACGTAGCTTAGATATCTTTTAACAAACCAAAGTATAAATTCTCTAAATATTGCTTTTACATAGGATAATATTGAGTGATTTTATAAAATGATATTGTTGATATTTCCCTCTAGCCCACAAACTATCTTCTTCGTATCCATTAAGAAACACACACTCTGGATGTTCAGTTCTTTGGCTCACAAGACTAATTATTCTTTGGTGTCCTTTATTTATGGGTCTCTGGATCCTATGATCAGAAAAGAACAATGGTCCACTATGCAATTTGTAGCTCAATACTATAAATTGTATTGGTCCGTTATTGGTGATTTGAATTTTATATTAATCCAGAATGAAAAGGATGGAGGAGACTAAGTAACCCAATTTTAAATAGATAGTTGATAGGTATCTAAAACACCTTAATTAATAACAATTGATTATATTTTTTTTACTATTTACTCTTGTATTTTGTGTATTTTACGTTTGTTTTGAGTTTTATAGGTATTTTGGAGTCATGAAAAGTAAAAGAAGATAATTAGGAGCCTATGATACTGTCTTGAATAATTGGGTGTTAATGGGCGCAAAGCTAGCAAGAACACAAATCTCAGTTGTGTTAAAAATGAGAAATTACTAGGGGGCATCCATTTATAAAGGAAATGAGAATTACTAAGGACATCCCCTATCTAAAAGTAGTGGGTGCCTATATTGATTTTCTATTTTTAACCTTAAAAACCTAGGTCACGTCCTTTCCCATATTAACTTTGTCGTTCAAACCATGGGTGTAAAGAAGCTCTCACGCCGGCAGGTCAAGTGTAGCAGAGATGGGTGTTGCCGGTGGTTCGAGAGTTTCAAAGAAGAAGGAATTGGTTCGAGGAGAAGAAGGAATTGAAGTTAACTGTCGCTGTGATAGTTCAGGGTAGTGATGAAATTCATAGAAAGCAACAGTGAATGGAGAAGACGGAGGGAGAGAGTTGGTTAGTAATGAAATTGGGTTTCAGTTGATTAATGAAGAAAAGATGGTGGCCAAGAAAACAACGAGAAGAAATAGAAGAAGAGATGGTCAGAGATTGGAAGTCGAGATTGAGCTGGAATCTGATTTTGGCAGCGAAATAAAGAAGATGCTTATGCTGTTCAATTGAGCTCGAGAAAATTATGGGATTGAGATGGAAATATAAGATAACTTCCGGAGAAAGAAGTGTTGCTGCTGTTGGTGTTTATGATGTCTCGATTTGTGATGGGTTTTGTTAGAACTATTAAACGAGAAGAAGAATGGGTTGTGGTTGTGACTGCTGCTATGAATGAAAGAACATGTGAGTTAGGTTGTGGCCAGAAAATATAGAAGGAATGAATAGACAAATCAATGATCTGATGATTAAAATAATATGGGTTGCCTGTTTTGATTGGGTTATTGATTGAGATGTTGACACAATATGCACGGAAGTAGAAGGAATGATTCAAAATACAACCAAACTCATACCTAATCACCAACCGGAATTGCCACAAATTATTTGATGAAATGACTGAATGAAACTGATATTGCGTGAATGAAGTGAAGATTGCACTGTCGTATCCCAAGACTGACAGGCATATTTGGCTAATTAATTTATTTTGGGCTTATTTAGTGTGGGCTTCCTATAAACACCTGATTTAGACTAAGGTTTTGCTTTGGCCTGAATTGTGACCGTGAGTTGGGCCAGACAGGTTTAGTCTTAGCAAGCTTGCCACGTGCAATAGAATTTTACAAATTTATTTTGAGAGTTTGAGTTATACAGGAAAGGAGACTTCCACTCTAAAAGAGATTTACAAGGGAGAAAGCTGTAAAAGAGCAACTTCAACAAGAGGAAGAAATATCTAGGTTTTTACCTAGTTCTCTTCTCACCTCTTCTACTTCTTTTTGTAGGTTTGCACGAGAAGATTTTTCACATCTAGGGTTTGTAATTATTTTTTCTATTCAATTTTGTGAACTCCATTATGTTTAGCTAATTATTATTTGATTATGTATATTCAAAACTATGTGATATGAATTCTTAATTGATTTTACAAGTTAATCTTTCTTTTCTATATTTTTTATGGCTTATCTTTTACCATGTTTATGACAATAATTGCTTTCAAGTTGTTTGAGTGGCCAATTGAATATCTTGTTTACGATTCCAATGCTAGATTATTGATCCGTAATCCGTCATTGTTATCGTAATTTAATCAAAAGTTGTGAAACATCAATGTGGCAATGGGATGTTGTGGATTTTAATATGTGAAAGATAACCCTAATTTAACATGTCGAACTTACGAACATGTGGTTAGGATCAACCCGACTCATAGAGAATACCGGTCAATAAAGTTACACTAGAGAGCTCATTCAAAGTGGCTTAATTGGCTAGAAATGAGTAGAGAACTTACTCTACGAAGTAATCTTGGAGTCTAATAGACTTGTTGAACTCATAACCTGTCTAGGGTATTTAGTAAACGTATTTTGAAGAAGATTTTGCTTGATTCATGTTCACTAGTGGAGAAAGACTCCTTAATCATTCTCATCCTCATATTTGCATTCTTTTAATTGTTTTCATAACTCTGCATTAGTTTATTTTCATAAACTTGAATCGACAATTTTAACTCAACGCTCCCTTAGGAACGAACCTTCGTATCATTATTCTACTAGTTAATGTAAGAAAAGTAAGGAATATATTTTTGACGAGTCTGATACCACAACCAAATTGGCGCCGCTTCCAGGGAGCAGTTGGTAGCTCTAGTTGTTATTTAATTTTCTGATTTTGCTTTTAGTTTTCATTCTAGTTTCTTTTACTAATTTGTTTCTTTTAGAATCTTATTTTCAGGTACAATCAATCATTCTTTTTGCGTGCTCACAATTGGTTAGTGGTATTCTTTACTTGTCTAGAACAAGAGGTAAGTTCTCTAAATGAGTTTTGCTCATATTCTTTTTAGGCTTTATCGAGATGAATCCTTTTGGAAGTAACATATATGGTTCACAAGAAAAAACATTATATGGTGATCAATTTAATTCTCAATCTCATTTCTTATAACTTCCAACCATATGTGGGATATGATCAAAACTAATTTTTTTTGCTACAATCATCCTGCAAGACGTTGTGATAATTGTCATACATACCAATAACCTTATGGTGGGTATGTACGTGAACAATCACAAGTATGGGAGGATAGTTGTGCTACTAATCATGTTTCTACTAGTTTGACAGATGTACTTCGATAATGTATAGGTAATGTCTCAATCTTACTCGATAGCCCACAAGGCATAGAGGAAGTTGCATCAACCGAACCTGACTATAATATACTCAACCCAATCTCCGATCGTATTTATGATCATTCCCATTCAAAGGGAGAATATTTGGGCTAAATATATTATAATGAGTGAAGGGATAAGATATCCTAACTTAGAAGTAAGCATTGTCCAGTTATTTGAACAGTCTGAACAGCGGAATCAAAAGATGCAGGATACACTCCAACATCTTCAAGGGACTATAGATAATTTAACGAATCGTATTGATCAACTTGTTAAAAAAAGGAATGAGGGAGAAGTTTGGTCTCAAAACCAAAACTATTCTGAAATTCCTAAGGGCAAGAACGAATATTATGTTGTGTATGAGAGCGACGATGATTATGACTTTTTTGTGCATACTACCCCGAATTCAGAAATAGTAGATACTTTGAATGAGAAGTCAACTTGTGATGAAGAGCATAAGCGTTACGATGAATTACTTGGAGCAGATTTTGATTATGAGGATGAAGACTTGTTTATAGAAGAAACCAATGAAAAATGTTTGAACAAGAGTTTGAATGAGAATGATGATACTAGTGATGTGGGAATAGAATTGTCCAGCAGTACCGAGGATCCCGTAATACAAGAGGTTTTGCAAGGTTTGTCTAACCCTATACATGAATTTATATCTAATGATGATCCACCCATGTTAGAAGTAGTTTCTCAAAAAGTTGTTAATCCATCTTTTAGGAAGATACCTAAGTTGGGGATGGAATTGAATGACTTTAAAGTTTTATCTGAATTCCTTGCATCTAAGCATCCGCCATATGCGTTTGAGTCTAATACCATGCAGGTTTTCCAAGAGGAACACATAGAAGTTCCTTCTACTTATGTTTTGTATACACTTTCGAGTGTAGAATGGACTAAGTGTGGGGGTACCTCTTATGGAATGATAATTTCACTATTTATACCATATGCTAATATTCTTGTGAAGCTATTGTTGGAATTGCAGATTTTTTTCTGGATGGATCCGCAAATTTTCAGATTGTTGGTATGCGGGCGATCAGAGAGTCAGGTTGAGGAAGTTAAACCAAGCGTTGCATGGGAGGCAACCCATTGGTTTAGTATTTCTTTTACTTTTTATTGTTTTTTTCCTGAATTTTCATATCATTATAGGATTTCCCACCTTGATTTTACATTAGATGAGTCAATTCATTGAGGATAATGTAAATTTAAGTGTGGGGGAGTGGCTAAGCATATAGAGTTCTTAAGTATTCACTTTTTAGGTAGAAAATCTTCAACTTTCTTGTAATTATTTACATAAACCTCCAACTTTTAGATATTTTAGAGTCACTTAGTATACTTCTAGCTAAGTTTACATACGGAGTTCTTACCGAATAACTGAACTTAGAATTATTAGAGAACTATATTCGGGTTTTTTTAATTGTTAAGAGACAATAGTCGACAAAAAGGGACTTAAACCACTGGTGGCGAATTAGGTGCAGAAAGAATACAATATTAGAGAAGATGATCAATCATTAATGGAGACTACCCATATCTGAGTGAGGCACCACACCTTCAATTTTCTGTTTAGAGTGTTTCATCTGCGTAAATTCCGGGTAGAATGATGAGCTACCCAACCTCGCACCATTTAAGCACTACTTTTCGATCTCTTGAGTGCTAATTCTATCAATCATAAGGGTGACATCAGAATTACGAAAAAACCTTACGTTGTAGTTTGATTTGAAGTTGGCATCAGTCTCTCTCTTTCGACAACAACAGGTCCATAGAAACATCATCATCATCAACAAGCGGAACATTACAAATTTGAAGAAAGTTGAAGATGTTCAAGGTTTACAAGGAAGAGAAAAATCCAAATTCAAAGTGAAGTGACAATACAAAGGGAAAAAATTCTATATCCTAGTTGAAGACTAGGTACAACAGCGAAAAAAACCAAAAGAAGTAGATTTTTATGAAGTTTATGATACCGAGACAATACAACTTATGAAGAATCAAGTGGTAAATTCCTTTCTCCACGACCACAGTAGTTTCTTTGTTATTCTTTTAGTTCGTATATCATATTTCTTGTCTAAAATAATAATAATATTTTATTGTGTTAGTTTGTATTTCTTTTTGTATTCATTCATTAAGGTCGTGGGAAAGAAGAAATTTATAAAGAAGTTTGAAGCAATAAGAAATTAAGGAAAAGAGTTATAAATTTTTCAGGTTTCTACGAAGTTCAAGAGTTCATCATCTACAGTTGAAGCCGAGGACGAAGAAGTTTCTATTGGACATTGTGAGAGTGGTGTTAATTGAATATTGGACGACAAGGTAAGTAAGCATTCCCATCCTCATATAGTGGTTGATTTACTTTCTTAGAGATCATCAGAAAAAAAGAGGGTTCTTTTCGTCTCATGTTTCTATGGGATATCAAAATATGATTGAGAAGTTTTCTTTTTTTCCCACCATTCAGCGTGTGCAGGATTTCTATTTTCATTCCTACCTGCATACATGAGAACCATAAAGTGCGTCTTTTGAGTGCAATTTTATAAAACCCGATTGGTGATGCAGAAGTCGAAACATTCGATCGCTCTCGAGGCTGGATTCTTTCATATGGTTGGTTTTCTCCTAACTCAAGAGTTAAGCCTGAGAATAATGTTCTTTAGCATTTCGAACTTCTTATTATTAGTGTGCATAAACTTTATGTCCTATTATCTCTTTAGATGCATGTGCTTTGGAATATTTAAAAGTTGGAAGATTAGGTTTTGTGGGTAAATCTATTGTAAACCCTCACGAGACTATAACTCGTCCACTAGGGACACCTAGTGTTTTAAAGGCTTGTTACACATGCTAAGTGTAATCATGTCCTCAACGAAAGGGAGTTGTTGCATTTCGAACTTCTTATTATTAGTGTGTATAAACTTTATGTCCTATTAGATCTTTAGATGCATGTGCTTTGGAATACTTGAAAGTTGGAAGATTAGGTTTTATGGGTAAATCTCTTGTAAACCCTCATGAGACTATAACTTGTCCACTAGGGACACCTAGGGGTTTAAAGTCTTGTTACACATGCTAAGTGTAACCGTGTCCTCAACGAAAGGGAGTTGTTGTATTTTAGTTTAACTAGTTTGGGATTAGTTTAAGTTAGTTTGTTCGAGGACTAGCAAAGTCTAAGTGTGGGAAAATTTGATAGGTGTCTAAAACAACTTAACTAATATCAATTGATTACGTTTTATTTACTATTTTCTCTTGTATTTTGTGTATCTTACGTTTGTTTTGAGTTTTATAGGTACTTTGGAGTCATGACAAGTAAAAGAAGATAATTAGGAGCCTATGATATTGTCTAGAATAATTGGGTGTTAATGGGCGCAAAGCTAGAAAAAACACAAATCTTAATTGTGTTGAAAATGAGAAATTACTAGGGGGCAGCCATATTTATAAAGGAAATGAGAATTACTAAGGACAACCCTTATCTAAAAGTAGTGGGTGCCTATATTGATTTTCTAATTTCTAACCCTAAAAACCTAAGTCAGGTCCTTTCCCTTATTCACTTTGTCGTTCAAGCCATGGGTGCAAAGAAGTTCTCACGCCGGCAGGTCAAGTATAACAGAGATGGGTGTTGTCTGTGGTTCGAGAGTTTCAAAGAAGAAGGAATTGGTTCGAGGAGAAAAAGAATTGAAGTTAACTGTCGCTGTTATAGTTCAGGGTAGTGATGAAATTCAAAGAAAGCAACAGTAAATGGAGAAGACGGGGGGAGAGAGTTGGCTAATAATGAAATTGGGTTTCATTTGATTAATGAAGAAAAGATGGTGTCCAAGAAAGCAGCGATAAGAAAATAAGAAGAGATGGAATTGAGTTTAGAGAATGACAAAGATTTGAAGTCGAGAATGAGCTGGAATCTGATTTTTGCAGCGAAATAAAGAAGAAGCTTATGCTGTTGAATTGAGCTCGAGAAAATTATGGGATTGAGATGGAAATAGAAGATAACTTTTGGAGAAAGAATTGTTGTTGTTGATGGTGTTTATTATAGCATGAGTGTTTGTGTGTGTGAATGCGCAGTGTATTGAGGGTGTAAATGGAACAAATTGTGAGTGTGTGCCAAGTGCACGTGTATGAGGGTGTTTGGTGTGTGAATCAAGAGAAGAGAGTAAAGCAAAGCATTGAGTATATATATACTCATGTCCTGTGTTCTGTAAGCATAACTTCTGAAGTCAATCAATTCAATAAATTCATTTACAATGTAGATCCTAAATCTATCATGGTATTAGAGCGGTCTGCCTCACGACATCGATCCTAGGGTTTTCTGTTCTGCAGTTTCTTCTCAATCTTAACTTTAATGGAGATTTCAACACCTTCTGATGTTGCTGATATAATGCAATTTCAGTTTTATGAATTTTTCTTCCTGCGATCTGGTATTTTCCTTTACCTTTTTCTTTGCAATTCATTCCATTTTCGTTTTCATTTCAATCCAAGACTGGTCTCAATCACACCAGCGTGGTTCATCAAATTGTGTAAGTATGTTTCAATTATACCAGCTACGTCTAACAAATCATATAAGACTGGTTTCAATCATACCAACTTTGATCTTCATCTTTCCAATTCCCGTAAGACTGGTTTCAATTACACCAGCAAGATTTTTTCATTCATCTTCAATTTCTTTTCATTTATATTCATTTTCTATTTCCTTTCACTTTCAATCAATTTTAATTTCATTTTACATTCAATCAATTCTAGTTTCGTTTCATTCAGTGATACTTCAGTTACTTATTTCACTGCTCATTTCAGTTAAACTTTTTCAATCACTCTAAGATCCATTTTCAGGTTTCATGATGTTATTCATTAGATTTGTTACTCTTGTGCTCATTTTTTAAGGTGTGAGACTTGTTTCTTGTTCTTGATCATCTCTTCTTTCTGGTTTCTTTAATCTTGATTTCAATATTATTTCAATATTTTCTCGATTTCTTTTTTGTTTCTTGATCTGATTTCTTGTTCTAGCCTCCCCTTTCTTTGTTGTGAGTGTTTGTGTAAAAGAGTTTCATCAGACCTTGTTGGTACTTATCCAAGGAAGGAGTGATTATGATGATAATCTGCTAGTCCTGTTACTATTCTGTTGCTTGCAGTTAGTGGATCATCCACTAGTTAAACTCTATGCAATCTTCAAGCTAGGGGTACTTGCTCAAGCTTATTTTAGTCTATTGCTGGTGTTTGGTTCAATTGTTGGACTTCTTGGCTAGGTAATTCTGTTGCTACTTCACTTTGTGATAGACACATTTTTATGTCTAAACTGCGCTCGATTATCTATTTTGATAGTGTTCGATTTTATACTTATTATGGCTTTTTATGTCTTTGTAGGTATTTTCGAGAAATAAATATTTGTGAAAAAATTGGCTTGAAAAGTTGATAAAGATACCCGGGGAGAATTGATAAAGGCACCCAGCTCTTGGATTAGGGGACCTCCCCTTTGAATTTGAAACCGAAAATGGCGGGAACAAGTATCTTTACGTGAGAAGTTTTCTGAGTTGTTTGGCAACCGTGTTTTAAGTGATTTGGGGTAATTCTGATTTACCCAAGTGAAGTAAAACAACCAGAATAATATCAGTACACGTCACAAGACGTGTTTCAGCCGAAAAAATTGGCAACAAGAATGAATCTAGATGGAAAAACAGAGTTCTTCTCTGTTTAGGATATCACGAGATTTGAGAGTGATTTGGACTTATTCTTTGGGTCCTTATCGGTTAATAAAGCTTATTAGGGTTTACTTGGACTTATTCTTTGGGTCCTTATCGGTTATTAGGGTTTACCAACACTATATATACCCAAGAGAATCGAAGAAAATTGAGGGGAGGAGGTAGCCAGAGCAGCCGAAAAAAACCCAGGAAGAAAGAAGTTTTCTGCTGCTGTAGAGAAGAAGAAGAACATAAGGCACCCAGAAACTGTCGCTGAAGCTGTCACTAATACAATCATATTTCAACAGCGCCTGGAGTCCGTCTTTCTTTCCTGTTTTCTTTTCTTTCTTCTGTAACGCAGAGAACATCATCTGTAATGCTTATAAGCGTATCTGTTCTCCTGTGTTACTATTATTTCCTCATTGTAAACACTTTTTTGAGCCATGAAATATTATTTTGAGAGTGTTTCCAATACAATGAGCTAATCACCATCACTGGGGCGACGGAGGAAGCCATTCTTCCAATAATTAAGTGGTAACTTCTATTTATCTATTTTTTTTACAATTCTTTTATTATTAGTTGCTTTAAATTAAATTGAAAAAATGGTTTTTATCAAATAATTGTGTTTTCTTTTGATGGGTCATGCTTAGTTTTAAGCTTTTGATGTCTCATACTTTCGATTTACAATTATTCTTTCAAAAACCTAACTTTGGCAATATTTAGAATAAACTGAATACATGAATTGTAAGATTTTATCACTTGAAATATTGGCTAATGGTGGAATCTTTAGCCCTAGTTCTTCCCATCAATTTGAAATAAAGTTTGTTTTAATCTTCTTTATTTTTATTTATTAAAAATTAGGTCTAGAAATCGAATCTTCACAAGTCTGGGTATCGAACTTTTTACCACTATTTTAAAATTACATCACTTTGGCATGAGGTTTTTTGATTCATTGTGTGTGTACAGTTAGTGGACAATCCAATTATTAAACTCTGCGAAAAGGTTTCTTATGGAATAATAGTTGTATGTCAGTTTGGCTTATCACTAGATGTTAATTCCATTATGTATATAAATAAAAGAGTGTGCAGTGAAGGCGTACGTTGTTATGGCTGCTGCTAGTTTCCTCTTTACTGTTTTGTTTGGGTGTGAGTGGTGTTTTCTGTATCACGTGTTGGTTCTACAACCTCAAGCTGGATGGTTGTATATCCATAAATAAATGCAAGGAAGTTAGGGTCTTGCTGGTATCCTTTTATTGTTGGTTTGTTTAGTATGTGTGTATGAATAAGAAACGAGCAGATGCATCTTTTGTGTAAGGTGTGTAAGAGCTTTCAACTGTTGGTACTTCAAGAAAAAATGTTCAAATGGATTTGAGTTGGTGACAGTGCTTTTTTTGATCTGATTGATGGTCTTCAACAACACCTACTAGATACTAACTCTCATGCGTTGTTTATTATGCTATCATAAGCTCAACTGGTGCTGTTTCAATTGACTGCAGTATTATTATGCAAGGTAGTTTAGACACTTGCTGATTTTTTCTTCCACTCTCTCAGCATGAGTGTTTGTGTACAAGACTGACTTACAAGAAAATCAAAGTGCTCAAAAGTGCATATGAATGTCTGTTATGGTTGTTGTGAGCACATGTGTGGGCTGATCATGTTGTGCTTGTGTGGATTCTTTACAAGTGCAGTGAGTGATTTATTTCACTTGTCAAACTCTGCATTGTGGATATACTTAATTGCCAGTTTCTTTTCTTACTGGTCAGTGATACTATATGGAGATACTTAGCTTCGACAACTGTTTACCCATGATCTACGACTACAAACTTATACTGCTCTCTCATGATTTCTTGCTTCTGTTATTGGTTCTATGTTGTGCTGACACTTTATGAATGTGCGTATGCAACCTATCTTCAGGTTCTCATTATGCTCATTTCAGACTTGCGGTTGTACTTATGCCTGCAACTTTTAGTAACCCACTTGGGTGTTTCTACTGATGATCTTTGCTCTTTGTTTCCTTGCGGGTATGCTACATATGTGTTGGTGATGGAAAGTTATAAGGTTTGAATTCTGGTGCTCAGCCATGTTGTTTCTTTTCTAACATATGTAGTTGAGTTCAGGTCAGGTTGTGTATGTGCAAAAGTATTTCAGTCACAACCAAACAACCTTCCTTTTCAAGTCCACTGCCTTTTCTCTTTATTACAGTCATCTCCTGTGAAGTATTTCAATCGGTGTTGTTGACAAGAGATATACCCACAAAACCTTTAGCATATGTAACTCCTACATTTAGCAGGAATCACGACTACATTTAGTATATGTAATAAGCCTTTAAACCCTTAAGTGGCCTTAGCGGACGAGTTTTGTCTCGTGAGGGTTTACAAGAGATATACCCATAAAACCTTTACTCCAAATTCTAGCTACCTGTGAACGATTGAGGATAGACACTAAACAAGCTATTTCGTTGGCGTACTAATTTCTTCGACTATAAGAATCATTACCCTGTATGAATCCAATTGATATACACGAGTTTGCACTCAGCGTACGAAAATTCATATAAAAATTCAAAACTCTACTCAAATAATCATTGAACATCCAAAATTGGATATAGTTCACATTGCTCGAAATCAATCAAATTCAAACACATGGATAGATTAGAAAATGGAAATAGAAGTAATGAATGGTGCATATGATGACTAAGGTGAACGGTATTTCCCAAAATATTAGTATAAAGTAGGCTCGGATGCTCCTATTTTTATTATTATTATTTATATACATAATTTTCTTTCTTTTTTTTTCATCTTTTTTTTATGACTATAATTAGATCTTTTGAATCTAAGCGCATGCTCCTTTTCAGCAGATTACATGATAGTTCCCATGGATCCTGCATTCCACGCTTGCTTAGGCGACAGAGACAGGGAAAACACACACATATTGCTATCAAAGTGTCATTTTTTTAATAAACAAAATTAAAATTCTAATACATCCGAGCTACGACCTTATAGAAATACTAAGGCCCCACCAAATCACTTAGAGAAACTGTAAAAATAAAAATAGAAAGTGATATGATTATGATGATTCCGAGATATGCTTGTTCAATGATTATCATGTTTTTTCTAACACCTGAGTGCATTCATATATGAATAGACCATTTAGATGGGCACACCAATTCCTATAAATAAGAGTTATGTTTCCATATACCTAGAATGGTTAGTGTCATCCTGAATAATTCACAAGTTTCTACATTTCGGAGTTTCTTTATTGGCATCAATTTTCTGAAACTCTACCCCCAAACCTAAATTTAACATTATCCTCAATGTTTCAAACCGTGCAACCTAGAATGGTGTGCAATAAATGTAAATAGGAGAAACAAATGTAAATCAAAGAGAAGGGATTGGAACGTCTCACCTAATTGACGCAAGAAAAGTAGTATTCTCTCTAATACACATCAAACGATAGTAATATCAAAGAACACTGAAAATAAAAACAAAAAGTCTAAAAAGAAAATAAAAACAAGAAAATAAAAATCTACCTACTGGATATGTATTGAAAAAATCCCCATACACTAATAACCTGAAAATTTGGGGATCAACCCAAAATACAATATTTACAAATGACAGTTTCACACTTATGTTATGACAACACGGAGACACTTAAACTATCAAAAAAATAGAGGATTACCCCCAAACCAAGTTTTTACTACACTGGGAAGTGCGTAAAGAACAAAATATGGGGATAATATTGGGATTGTATTGATTGGTTCATGCACAATGTCAGGAATAGGCAAGTCCTCTGGGTATTTGGATGCAAAGTGATCCAACAAAACTTGAGAAGCACACAATTCTAACCCTATATTAGGTAATTTTTGGAAGTTTAGGGGTTTAGAAACAAACTCTAAGTCGTTAAACTTAAATAAAATTTCCTTGGAGTTAACACATACATCATTACCAGGTTTACGTTGCCATTTTCCATAATCCAAAACGGGTGCAGAATCTAACAACGCATTAACTTCTTCCAAATACCTATCCTCGTCGTAGTAGGATCCAAAATGGGCCAAGCAAGCCTCTAACGGATCATTAACACTATTGGTGTTAGAATCAATCATGCAAACAGACTCCATATATACAAAAGAAAACAAAATAAAAATAAATAATTGCTCCTACCCTTATAATTGAACGGAAGAGTTCAAGGACTCAACTAAGTATTTTCCCACTTCGAAAAGTAGTACTAGTACCTCGTATCAACATTCACAATTTAGGGTAATGAGCGTCCAACCTGTCCAAATCGTTCAATATATAACTCACAAGCAAGAAACCCGTGAATATTCTGCAGCAGACGAATTTTGTTGAGCTAGACGACCAAGAGCAACCTCAAAGGTACCTGAAATAAAATTCTAAGACACCAAACTAGTCAAAAAGAACTAAAAATCCTAAAAATAAAAATATATACAAAATAAAAATAATAAATAAAGCAAAAACCTAAACTACGATTAGCAAATCAAAAATACTAATTACAATATTCCACAACCGCTCCCCGGCAGCGGCGCCAAAACTTGATAGGATTTTAGATTACCCTATATAAAATAACCGCAATCGCACGGTGTCTACAATGCAGACAACGACAAGTACAGGTCGAACCCACAAGGAGCGTGGACAATACTGCAATTAATATCTCAATCAAACTAACCAGAAATAATATTTTTGGATTTTTCCGAAATTCTAATTAACAAGAAAATAATGAAATAAGCTAGCTAAAATGTACAATGTGACCAAGTAGCGAGAGCACTAGGGTTTTCGGTTTTCGCCAATTTGATATATATAACTCACATCTAATCCCCAGAATTATTGTTTCACCACTATAATTTTCTTCGCTTCCAAGTTGACATTTCTAAAGAATTGCTATCAATCGAAAAATATATCCCATCTAATGTTACTAAGCATGGCATATCAATTCAAAAGCATAAACAATCAGTAGAACTATCTAACCCATATATAGTTTCAAAGAATCAAACATCTAATTGATTGCATACACCGTCTAAGAATTTAATCCAAGCACGACATATCAAACGGAAAGCATATATGATCAAATCTACTATTTATGCAATAATTAATCAAGATAACAATGAAGATAAATTACTAAACATTTAAACCATTTAGTTATAAATTTTCCATAATCAAAATTGGTTTTTACCCAAAACCCTAATCACAAAATTAGTGAGACATGAAGATGGGTTTCTTAAAACCCATAAAAATAATTAAGAAAAGTAGAGACAGAAAAATATCATTGTATTCCGGCTTCCAATCCAGAGAAACGTCACGGCCACCAACCCAGAAGAACGTCACAGAGTACAACCTTCTTCTTCTCTCTATCAATCCGTCATTCTCTGTACACTCACTACTTTTCTAGCCTCTCTCTAGGTTCTAGGTATTCATTCCACCTAGCTTTTCTTCTCTATCTCAATACCACCGTACCTACTCTACCAAACCTCCAAAGATAGCTAGAAGAAAACCTAACTTTTATCTCATCACCGTACTCCCCCTTCTTTCCCTGTACGCCACTACAACCTCCCAACAAAAGTAAACCTAAAAGAGAAAGCTCCCAGAAAAAGATGATCCCTTCTCAGACTTTGTTTTTTCCTATTTATACCTCTTTTTCTTTCTTAGCCAATCACCTAGCCCAACCTGTACACCTACTCCATCACCGTCAGACTCATCCAAAAGCAAAACCTAAAATGCCATCTCTTAACCGTACTACCATAGGATCTTATTCCTCCCACATGAGTATTTCCACCTCCTTTTCTTTCTAATCTAGTACAATTCGTCCTTTTTCAAACTCAAAGAATTCCTACAAGAAAAGCTAAAACAAGTATATTCCTCCCCACGTGGGCATGTTCCCCTACTTCTATACGGTAGCCTACTTCACGTTACTTTCTCTTTTGTCAGACCGTGTACAGGCTCCCCCTTCTCTCATCACTTGTCTCTTCTCCGTGCAGATTCACAACCAACTTTCTACTTTTGATCAGCTTCTCACCACCATACCCCACACACTTCTCATTCCAACCGAGCCAACGTCAATACCCAACTCCATTAAGTTGACACCTGACCACCACTCACCTTCCAGCCTCTCTGTGTCAGCGTGCATGGTTCATTGCTCTTTGTTGGCACTCCACTATTGACAAGGTAGGTCCGAGACCATACTATACAAGTGCGCGACTATAAAAGCTCATGCCATGCCCATTTAACTGTATTTATTCGTAATTTCGGGTTTTATGCAAACTACCTATTAAAGCAATAAAAATACATTATTAACATAAATTAAAGTGCTAGCAAATATAGATTAAGTGGTAAAAATGTATAAATTAAGTGTTTATCATCAGTATCCTAAGACTGACATGCTTATTTGGCTAATGAATTTGTTTTGGGCTTATTTAGCGTGGGCTTCCTATAAAAACCTGATTTAGACTAAGGATTTGTTTTGGCCTGAATTGTGGTCGTGAGTTGGGCCAGACAGGTTTAGTTTGGCAAGCTTGCCAAGGGCAATAGAATTTTACCAATTTATTTGGAAATTGAGAGTTGGAGTTATATAGGAAATGAGACTTCCACTCTAAAAGGGATTCTACAAGTGAGAAAGCTATAAAAGAGCAACTTCAACAAGAGGAAAAGATATCTAGGTTTTTACCTAGTTCTCTTCTCACCTCTTCTACTTCTTTATGTAGGTTTACGCGGGAAGATTTCTCACATCTAGGGTTTGCAATTATTTCTTCTATTCAATTTTGTGAACTCCATTATGTTTAGCTAATTATTATTTGATTAGGGATATTCAAAACTATGTGATATGAATTCTTAATTGATTTTATAAGTTAATCTTTTTTTTTTCTATATTTTTTTATGGCTTATCTTTTACCATGCTTATGACCAATAATAGCTTTCAAGTTGTTTGAGTGGCCAATTGAATATTTTTTTTTACGATTCCAATGCTAGATTATTGACCCGTAATCCATAATTGTTATCGTAATTTAATCAAAAGTTGCGAAACATCAACGTGGCAATGGAATGCTAGATTATTAACCCTAATTTAACATGTCAAACTTACGAATATGTGGTTAGGATCAACCCAATTCATAAAGAATACCGGTCAATAAAGTTACACTAGAGAGCTTATTCAAAGTGGTTTGATTGGCTAGAAACGAGTAGAGAACTTACTCTACGAAGTAATCTTGGAGTCTAATAGACTTGTTGAACTCATAACTTGTCTAGGGTTTTTAGTAAACGTATTTTGAAGAAGATTTTGCTTGATTCATGTTCACTAGTGGAGAAAGATTCCTTAATCATTCTCATCCTCGTATTTGCATTCTTTTAATTATTTTCGTATCTCTGCATTAGTTTATTTTCATAAACTTGAATCGAAAATTTTAACTCAACGCTCCCTTAGGAACGAACCTTCTTATCATTATTCTAATAGTTAGTGTAAGAAAAGTAAGGAATATATTTTTGACGAGTTTGACACCTCGACCAATAGTGTTAATGCACTTCTCGATAATGCTAACCTTAATTCTCTTTCTTTTATAGGAAACCCAATCACCTGGACTAATATGAGAAACAAGTAGGAATTTACTCTTGAAAGGATAGATAGAGTTGTTTCCAGTTTTGATTGGCTAAACAACTATCCAAAAGCTGCATTCTATCATCTTATAGTTGTAGCAAGTGGCAATTGTCCAATTCTTATCACCACTGCTAAGAATGAAAATTCAACCCATAAACCATTTAGGCTCAATAAAACTTGGCTTAGAGATAGTTCTTGCAGGGACATTATAAACTCTAGTTGGAAAAAAGAAAAAAAGTGGTTATGTTGTAAAAAAAAATTACAACACCAAACACTCCCTCAAGAAATGGAACTATGAGCAGTTTAGCAATATCTCCACTCAAATTGCCAAACCTGAATCCCATATTTCTAATCTTCTTACTAGCGGCCATAATTTGTCATCTGATGTTATTATGTCTCTTAACAATAATCTAACATTGTATTACCGATGAAGATAATTTAATGCTTACCAGAATGCCAACCCATGATAAAGTTAAGTTTATTATGTATAGTATGCATCCATGGACTACTCTTGGCTCATATGCGTTCCCTCCTGATTTATATCAGGAAATGTGGTAAATTATTGGAGATCACACTGTAAATATGGTTCAAGCCTTCTTTCATTCAAAGCATTTACTGAAACAAATCAATCACAATTTCACTGCTTTCATCCCAAAAATTAATTGTACTAAGAGTGCTTCTGATTTCAGACCTTTAGTCTCTGTGATGTGGCCTATAAAATCAATTCAAAACTCATATATAGCTAGTATACTTAAAACTCTGCTCAATAAAATAATCACTCTTTATCAAACTGTTATTTTTTACCAGGCAGGCTTATAACTGATAATATAGTAATAGCTCATGAGTTGGTGGATTCTACGAAGAAAACCAAGGCTCAAAAATGTTGGATGAAAGTCAAACTTGACATATCTAAAGGCTTTGATAGAATAAAATGGTCCTTTTTTGTTGCAACTCTTAAGAAATTAGGATTTGGTGATGACTGGTGCGCTATGGTTGAACAATGCTTGACTAATGTCTCCACATTTATCATGTTAAATGGTTTCCCTGAGAGACATTTAAACCTCAAAAAGGATTGAGACAAGGAGATCCCTTCTCTACTTACCTATTTATCCTGTGCATGGACTCCCTTTTTAGAGCCCTTTTTTATGCTGAACAGTGTGCTAATGTTCTTGGTTCTAAAGTTACTACTATTATTCCTGTTGTGTCTCACCTTCTTTTTTTTTTTGCACATGAGTACGCCTCATATTCACCAAGTCAAATCCTAAAGAAGCTAGACATTTAGCCAAAATCATTGAGCAATTCAGCTTGTGCTCAGGTCAATCTGTCAACTTCAAGAAATTCATACCGGATTTCAGCCCTTCAGTACCTAATGCTATCAAAAATGATGTTCCTAATATTCCGCATATTAAGAGAATGGCTTTCAATTATAAGTACTTGGGTGTTCCTCTTCTTATCCAAAAGAACAAGATGCAGACTTTTGGAGGACTCCTAGATAAGTTCAATGATAAACTCCACACTTGGAAATTTAAATTCCTAAGCCAGACAGAGAGAACCCTACTCACCCGATCAGTTTTAGGATCCATTGTTACCCCCATTTTCTTGTTTTTCTTATGCCAAAGAAACTCACTGATCAAATGGATTCTATACAAAGAAGTTTTCTTCTTCTTTTTTTTCGGGGAGGGGGGAAATGGCAGGAGAGAAGCTTTTTTCCTTTTTCTTTTTTGGGAGTGGGGTGGGGGGAGGGGAGAGGTTATAGTAAAAATTGGGATGACATGGCTATCCCAAAATGTCAAAGGGGGAATGGGCATAAAGAAAATTTTAAGAATTGAGATGAGGATTGTAAACCAATTAATAGATAATAATTTTAAGAATTGGAATGTTAGTACTCCTGAGGCTCTCTTCGATCCTAATACTGTGAACGAAATTAGAATACCAGAAAATAGTAGTGATACGATAAGATGGATCCTGAAAGCAGTGGATGCTTCACAGTTAAATCGGCTTACAGAGCTATTTTAAATACCTATCATAGCTCTAGTGAGAATAGTAATACTGGTCAAGTGAATTTGAGAGCTTTCTGAAAGCATAAAATCTCTCCTAGAATTTTGCACTTCCTGTGGAAATGTATTAACAAATGCATTCCTACTGAGGGTAGCCCTAATGGAAATACCAATTGCCACTTCTGTAACGATAGTGTTGAATCTATGCACCATCTATTTTTTGAATGTAATCTGTCTAAGAGGGTTTTGAGCATGTTTGACAGTAATCTTGCAGGTATGGTTGTTAATGTAACTTTTGATGATCGGATTACTACCTCATTTGCAGTTTCTGTTCCTAGTAATATGCAGGGAGTAATACATGGTTTACAAAAAGCTGGTGTCATTTTTATGGCATCTCTGGAAAGCTAGATGTTCCCTAATATTTGAAAATGTTCAACCAAATGCAGAGAATATTGCTAATAAAATCAAGAAACATTATAACGACTGGAAAGTTTCGTGTACAAGAGTAATTGACAGAAATGTCAATAACAGTCAAAATCAGACTATACATTGGGAACCTCCTAAGATTAATTTTGATGTGCATTTCTCAAAGAAACTAGAATGCAGGACTGGGACTGATAATTAGGGATTTTGCAGGTACACAATATGGAGTCGTGGACTACAACAACTCTAAATACGGAGCAAGCCGAGGCAGATGCCGCACAAATGGCAGTAAGATGGGCAAAAAAGGTGAGTGCCAATGCTTAGTGAGGGTGATCAACGAAGCTAGAAATGCAGTTAAATGGACAACTAATAGCTGGATTGAAGATATTATTGCTTTACTAGGTAGCAGTTTTGATAGTTGGGTATGTACTTTTGAACTCAGAGACGCAAATAATGCAGCTCATAGGCTTGCAAAAAATGCAATTTCTTCTTTTAGTTGGGAAAGTTGGTTTGATGAAATACATGTATGGATGGCGTATATTATCCAGCATGACTTAAACAATAAGTCCTCTTCATTTTATTCAATGAAATTCCTGTCTTATTAAAAAAAAATGTGCACATCCCCTATGGATGCACTATATAAACTTATGTGCTTGATTCAAACAAATATCTCAGACTATTCTCGGAAATGATTCTCGACTTTTTTGTTCTAACTGGATTACATATAAGTATATTACAAGACTATAATAATTTACAGTTATTTATGGACACCAAGAATTTACAGCATATATTCACAATGCTAAGGAGCAAAATAAACCTTAGCTCCGATTAGTCAGGACTCGGATCCTATCCGAGGGCATTGCTTTAACAAAAACTATCCGGAGAATAGACATCAAAATTTATATGCATCGGGCAAAAAAATATGACAATTATTTGTTTTCCCTCTTGTCAAGAAAAGTCAACAAAAACCCACTCACAACTCGCCTGACAATTGAATTTGGAATGCACCGGCACAGTCTTCCATCAATATATGCTAACAAACCTGAAAACACAAACTTACTGATCCCCCATTGCAGATTAAAGATCCCCTGTGGCTTTCCTACTGATGCAGGGACGATTGGCATACTTTCTCTCTCTTCCGACTTCCCTTTCTGTTTCATGCCAGTTATAACCTTATCTGCTTGATTCCTAAGCATGCGGATTGTAAAACTCACAAACAGGTGTTCCCATAAAGTCAGAATTGTTGGTCCTATTTTCCACTCCTGCAAGAAAGGAAGACAAAAATAGGAATAAACAAAAGAATTCTCCCTGATGGGCTCACAAACAAAATAAAGGTTTGAAAACAAAAGGTCAAGTGAATGAGGCTGACTTTCTTATAGGACCCAAACACAGCATAGTAAAAGGAACTTACTGTTTCCCCTCTTAGATGGCGTAATGGACGGGAACTTGCTGGTAATTCTCCTTTCAAGAGTCCCTTGCTCATGAGGAAACTATTTACACGATCCATAATCTCACTTATGAGGGAAGTGCTTGGAGGTAGATTTTTTAGCATAACCTGTCAAATATTTGTGGATGCAACTTTAAAAAGGAACTACAACCGATAACTAGCAAGGATTTGCTATAGGTCATCTCACCATATATAGAAATATATCAATGACCCTAATGGAGTGTTCTATACTTACTTGGTTGTCAATGACTCTGACTCTGAGATACTCTTGTTTATACAATGCATCCAACATAGCTTGTAGATATCCTTCGATATATAACTGCATTTGAATCTCAAAATTAGTATGACTATGCAGTGAAGAAAGGTGAATAAATAAATGGTCTTTCTCATGATCCAACTGCTCTGGGATAATAAAAATGATAAGCAGGAATGCTCCTTAGTAGCAGCTTTTTTGTAAAAGGGTCAAGAACCTTATTCTTAATTGAGTTTCAATGAAATGATCTTTAACAAAAGTTACCTCGTCAACTCCAGGACTACGGTCAAGTTTAATTTTTCTATCTGGACCACCCTCCATGACAGCCGTCCCTAACAGTGAGGGCTCCATGGCCAATCTCAATATTCCTTGGTGAAAGCCCGTAATCTTCAAAAATAAACATCCAAAATGAAAGTATTTTGGAACCAAATTTAGCTAACAGACGTATTAATAGAAGAGGTAATGCACACACATGCACAGGACAAACAAACGAGTACGAAGTTGCTTGCTTAAAAGTACCATTCCATTAAAACCATTTGCTTCAGCTCCACGCAGGATACAATCTGATACTTCAGTAATAGCAGCAAAGAGAACATTTGACCCTGCTGTTTTCACCTGCAATGTGAAAAGCACAAATGATATCAGATGCAGGTATCACACAGTGCCATGTATCTATCCCTTAGAGGTAATGAATATATTAACGAACTTACAGTTTTGCCAAGATCACCAATATAGCGTTTTGTACCAGAAAAACCTTTCTTGTTGATGCTTTTACTGATGAACTTGAACATACCTGTACACAAGAACAAAATTTTAGAGACCAATAGGAAGAAAAGGGTTTAGTCTGGTAGTTGGTTCAAATTCAAAATGTGAAAATGCAGAAACAAAATTAATAAATTTATGCTAGAAAACCAATTAATAGCAGTATGAACCCCCAAGACACAAGAAAATAACAACTTTGAGATGAACAGTCACATTGTCAGTTGGGAAAGGCTACACTGTATTTGTTTCCAAAAAAATAGCTAAAGAGCTTGATTCAACATGTATCTAGATCAACTAATGCACACAAGTATCTAAGAGGAGATAAAGAGAGCTGGATTACAGACTAACATGCACGGCCAAAATAGAAAGCTAAACTAGTCCTGCAATCACCCAAAAAAATAAAATGCATAGTTGGAGATTGACTGATATAGTACACCAGATACAATGCGAATGTCAAGTCCATGAAGCCTGGTTAAGCAACTGGAATCAGTAGAGTACAATCTCATACCCAAAGTAATCCCTGGAAGATTGATCAAGCCACTGGAAGGATCGAAAAAGACATCGAGGGAGGATGAAGCTGAGTCATCAAAAATAGAAGCAAAAGCTGGCGGTAGCAATGGACTTCCCTTTGCAATGTAGACAGCCCTCATAGCATACCTAAAGAGGACAAATGTTAATATGATAACTGCAAGATGTGAACGGATATAAGATCACAAAAACATGAATAAAACTGCCAAAACACTTACCATGAATAATGTTGTGCACACTTAATAAGTAATTCACGCACTGTTACAAGAGCATGGGTGACCAAAATACCATTGAGCTAAACATCTTTATTTTTTACAGCAGGGATCTAAACATGTGCAGAAGATAAAAGGGGGAATAAAAAAACAATAAGTATAGTAGAAAGTGGAAATATAATGGCATGCGAAGTACCCTTACACCTTATAGTTCTAAGTTCTACCCAAATCTTACATAAACTATTTCAATAAGGTTTTAAGAGGCACCTTTATCACACTATGCAATAATGATCTAAGAGTCTCTTGAGCAGAGCTATAATTTGAATCTGAACTCCCAGGGAGAAAGCTCGCCACAATCTTGTAGAATAAGATAAAAATAATAGGTCAAATGTAAGCTCAGTTTACATTAATCAATGTAAACATCAGTTAAGAGCATGATATTTGAGACGGGTGAGATGACTAATGATAGTTGAAAATTAAGAAAACAAAAACATAAATCACACCTTAACTGGATGGATCTCAAAATGTTTGAAGTAAAACTGTCGGCTTGGAGCCGTCGAGTCACTAAGAGATGTTCTCCAAAATGGAACAAGCTTCATCAGTGTCTCCTCATCAATGTTCAAATCAAGAGGCTGGGAGTGACAGAATAACATCAGCAAATGACAGTATCTTATAAATTCAGTGTACATGACATCAAAATCTTTAAGAGTTGAATTCTGGTATCATCAAATAGCGAACAGCACGCACATAGAACACTTGTAAGACAGCATACGCCATACAGTTTAAGTTAAAAGAGTATTTGTACTACCTAACTGTACCTGCAAAATGATGGAGGCATAATTCACTTGTTTCACATTGGAATTTGTTGGAACTAGAGTAAAAGATATATGCAAAATGTTTCCTTTTGCTTCCAAGTAATTTAAATGATCTCGTCGTAACATTGCTGCATAGGGAGCTCCTGCCCATTTCTCTTCCACATCCAATGACTGTATGACTCAACACTTATTATTGACCAGAAAAAATGTAGAGGTTCTGATTACCTGGTTTGAAAAATATATACAGCAAAACAAAACCTCAGACAACTAATGTGTTTGGAATACATCCGAGATGTGACAAACCTGTAATGTGATCTGATTATACTTTATCCGATTGGTATATACTGAATCCAGATTGATGTTTCCAAGCCTTGCTATTATCAGTGGGGAATAATCTGATGGTTGACTTGCATCTTCATCCTTCAAAAAATTAAAGCACGACAAGTACACAGGTCATATTAAGCGTGAAAGAGGTTCAAGAATAAGTTTTCTTTTTATAAGGGCTAAAATGTATAACCTGGCAGCATGATATACAGTCTGCAGCATGGTAACATGAAGTCATATGGCAACAGATATAGGATTATGTTGATCAACTTAAAACTGATTCAAAAATATCCAGACTCAGATGAGAACAAGAGAAGAAAAAGAACGAGAGTATCCATGGTGAGGTGAGACCCTTGCATCTACTAGCAGTAAATTGGCCAAATCAGGAATACGCTGGAAAAACATTTGTTTAATGACAAAGTGTTATTCTGTAAATAAGACTAACCTGTTTTCCCTGCTCAAGTAAGTGAATTATGAAATTAGAAACTCTAAACTGAATCTTCGCACATGGGTAAAGTGCTTTATCTTCGTCAGAACAATCGTGAAATTCAGATATTCGTAGAACCCTTGTAGAGCCATCTGTATATACTTCATACCCCACCTTTGACATCTCAAGCTCAGTTGATCCATCCCCATTTCGTCTCTGTTTTCCTAGTTTCTTATCCAGAGGAAAGTCCAAAGCCAATCCTCTCTGCTGATGTACTTTAAGAAGAGGTTTCCATTCACAGACCTTCTCCATGTTGATTTCACGGGAGACGCGCATACCTGAATAATTCACCCAAAACAAGGTATTTGTTGAAACAACACTTTTATTATTCACATTAGATTGCTTGTGACGAGATGCTTTGTGGCTATATATAAGCAATGGAGGCACAACAGACTCATTTGCACAATAATGACCATCAACAAAGATCCCCTGAAATTTTGGTGCATTAGTAATTTTAGAAACCATGGATAAATCTTCGACCATGCCACAACCATAATAAGTTATGAGGAACTAGCATGGAAAATTGCATTTCAAGACGTCAGGGATTATGTGATGAGCAACCAATAGGAGTTCATCAATATTGGAATTTAAAACCATGAGAAAGACATAATAGTTTAAGTAGAGGCACATACCAGGAATGTGGACTACCAGTTTATGAGGTAAACTCAAGTCATCCCAGACATAACTGACAGAAGTTCCAGATCCTAGATTCTCAGGGACTGATGAGTCCTGCAAGGAATTGAAAGAAAAACTTATATAGCATAATATTCAAATACATCATATAATAATAATAAAGAAAAGAGATGGAGTAACCTTCTGATAATATGTTATTGATGCATCGCGTAAGGAGTTCTCTATCCGATATGGCAAACTAATATTTGGCGGCCTATGGAAGCGCAAAACTAGAGTAGAACCTTCCTCTACAACATGTACCACTGCAAACTCTGTCATTTTATTATCTTGCTGAGTAATTGTATTTGATTGATTGCCTGGAGAATCCAAGGATCTTCTAAACTTCAAAAAGAACCTTCCTAGTGAAGCAACACATATTGGTCCAGACCAACTCCATCCAATCTCATCCAGGCAAAACTGGATATACATTAGAGAATCCTCGTTAGCATTTCTATGCTTCTTGAGAAAGGAGTCAAAGGATCCGATTACTCTCCTCTTGTTCGGTCCAGACCTCATGTTTATAGCTGCTCTCTGCTTGCTATTAACAGCAATGATACCATCACTAACATCCTTTTCAAGCAGAAGGAAAAATTGTTAGATACTGCCATTAAAATGAGGTACATAGGAATGTATGAACTAAGTGGAAAGATTAAGGAGTAGGTGAAGACCTCCAAATAACATTGACGGACAATAATGGGGACTGGTGACTCGTTGCAAATAACATATCTTGGAACCAGTGATACTATTTGTGATGGCACGAGAACATTCGCCTTATATGGATTTAGTGATACACTCAACGTGGTGATAACTTTGACTCCAGCTTCTTCATCAACCTCCAAACACAGTTCTGTAAATCTCGACAAAGCATCCAAATCTAGACGCGCCGCAGATGCTTTTTCTTCCAACAAAATAAGTTGTAGCTTGTTGGATCTGGTGACACGATAGATGTGGATTGCCATAACAAAATAAAATAATTCACGTTAGTATGAACGTTTACTTCAAACATGGAAGGCACAAGATACTGTCAAGAGTAGAGATGAATGGAGGGATAATTTAGGCAAGGACAGCGATGATGCACGAGATGATAAAAGTTAGCTCAATATTTCATTTAAATTTTCTAGCATGTTCCAGAACGAATGTGATTGAGATCAATGCTGCCAAATCTTACTTCGACAACCATGACTTGGTCGACTTTGGAGGCAGAAGTGTACCACGCTCCGGAGAAAGGCTTGAACCCAGTCTATCAGCTTCTTCCCTGTGTAAAATATTTAAACTATCAATAAAGCTAAAAACAGAGATCTATAAAATGCGTATGAACTTTCTTTGAAGAACCTGAATACCTAGAGAAAGGCTTCTGGTTGGCTGTGCAGCAAAAGAGGGTAAGATCACTGTCATTGTGCAACGAGTAAGAAGTAAAGACAGCAGCCTGCATATTTTACAGACAATCAAATAACCAAGATATTGACGCCTCTGTGTTTAAAATGTTTATAACTAGTATGTGTTACCATAATGATCAGAAATGCAAACAAGAAATACTCCAACTCACAGCATCAGTCAAGTCATCACACATTATATTAAAAAAAAAATATCTATCAGTACTCAACAAGTAGAAAAACTACCTCCAATATGCCCCTGTTTCCACGTTGTAATCTTAGCGAGGTAAAGTATTTTCCTGAACAAAAATCCAAATCTATATCCAAATAATTGGTGTTACTTTTCTGCTTGAGTAACTTCTTTACCCAATCCCCACTGTTCACAGGTTTGCACCTTAAACTAAATTCAGTTAAAGTAACTGTGAAGTATATCATTGCCGGATTTCCATATAAGCATGCACTTGATCCACATTCTATAGTAGCCTCCTTTCCAGTGTGATTAACACCTCCAGATGTACCTAGATCTGCAGCAGGTGGCAACATAAAAATTGCAGCTTCAAAATATTGTAAAGCAACTCATAGTCCAATTGTGTTATGCTATTGCAAGGTTACATCAGCCTTACCTGGATAAGTTTCAGTTATGAGCACGTGAATATCAGATTGCAAGCAATTGGAGACACGGACTGTAGGAAGAAGAAAGATTTCCTTCTGCTCTTGTATTGCAACCGGGGATGTCCTCATATCTGCCGTGTCTTTAACATTACCAGGATGTGTAACAGGTACATCTCTTCCAATGGTTTGAACCAAGAAATGTAGGTCAGTTAACCGTGCTCCTTTCGTATTAATAGCACAGCGTACAGTACCAAAGGAATGTGTAACTGATTCAACACCTAAGGATCTCTTGAGTTTGTAACTTAACTTGTCAAATACTCCAGATAGACGAACTGCCTTTCCACCTTTAAGATCCTCTGACCAATTTATTGAAACTGAGTCTCCATTTCCAAAGCATTCACTTACTTCAGGTCGAATAGAAAATAGGAAATTACCTACAAGTAAATTTAGCGACCAAGTGAGATTGTCAGAGAAACATAAAACAGCAGTCATGCTGATAACACTTGAGTGTCAAAAATCATAACTCAGTAACAGTTAAATCGGCTGATTTCATCAGGTCGTCTTTGGAGAAAGGAGGTTAAAGTTACCAAGACTTAAAGACATCAACGCCTTCTTTGAACCCCCACTCAAGTTCATAGCATCAACTGATGCCATACAATCATCAACTGTATCCCCACTCCTCAGCAAAAAAGAAGCGGATTCAGCTTCTTCTTGCTGAGGCCGCTGAAAACGTAACATCATAGAGTATCCAGTTTCATTGTGAATCCTTAATATCGGAGAAACTACAATGGACAATCCATCCTGAAAATCATAAAATGAATAGAATGATGCTAACAGCATAAATCTATGGAAACACATACTTTACTGAGTCAATCCAAGGATACCTCAGTCTTCTTGGAAAGTTCAACCACAACAAATGGCCCAGGGTAAGATCTTGAATCTGTCAAGGAAAACGGACACGCTTACCCCGAAGTGTAAAACAGATAATACATGAAACTACAAAGCAAGCAAATTTTGCTATAACTTAAAACATCCCGTTAAAGAAGTGAACTAGTTGCGCAGATGGGTTTTTCTTTTCTTTTCCTTTTCTTTTTCTTTTTCTTTTGGGTAAGGGTCAGCGCAGATGGGTCACTTAGCCGGCAGACCAAAGCTTTTTGCTTGTAGACTTTAGCCTGCTTGATAGACAAGGATTTGAGTGTCAAGATAGACTCCTTGATGCCTATTTAGAGAATGGGTAAAGTTGTTGGGTGTTGATAACTATGACCCTAAGTTCGGAACTCGTCAGCATTTAATTCCTACGATCAAATTAAGAAAAAAATGATGTAGACTAATTGACCTGCAAAAGTGTCTCAAGTGTGGCTCACAGATCCATCGAACTAGCTTAAAAAATGCCTAAACTAAGATACAACTTCGTCTTTGCCTCAGTTACCCTCACTGAAAGTTCTAACTCAGGCATGAATTGTACACACTGAAGTCAGTTCAACCTATGGGTTGGTTACGACAACCATGGCATACAGGCATAGACAACAGATAACTATGCAGCTACATGAAAGATTAAGAAAATAAATTATAGTGAAATATAACAGAAGTATAAGATGATGGAATAACAGATGAACTGCTATTTGGAAGCATATAGGGTGAAGACTGGACTACTACTGACCCAAGTTTGTAACCCATACAATAAAGAGCTTTTTTTGATAGATTTTACATATTTTGAGGATAACAGTATTCACTATTCAGTAACACATCCACACACTATAAGATGATACCTTTTAATGACACCACACGTGTTTTCCAGGCAAAAATTTGAGCCTTTAAAAGAGAAACATGAATTGGAGAAGTCGAAAAAGAACCGGGCACATCAAGCTGGACCGACACAAACGATGAATTTTCTGGGAACTGTTTTGTGGATGCCATATCCCTTGCAAATGAGTAAAATTATCAAGATTAATAAATGCGAACAACATATTATCTCAAAGAGACAAGGACTAAATTTAAGAAGTTGTAAAATAGGCACAGAGAAAGACGTACTTTAGGAAGATTAATGCAGATTGCTTTCCAGCTATTGGTGTGTGTTGATTATTATAAAAATGACAAAGGATGTTTAAGCCTGATTGGTTTTCCACCTGCCCAAGAGTTACATAAATAAGCTTTCTTGCAGACTAGGAAGTAAAAGTTCATTAACGGATAGACCTTCAAACTCCATATGCACAGCAAATTCAGGGTTAAGACACATAAGAAGCATATTCATCAAGCACTCAATTGCACAAAACATATACAAAGTGAGTATGCTCCTCGAGGCCATCCTTGAGAAGGATTCTTGTTTGTAGGTATGAATAATGCATCGTGCCAGTTTTGCAAGGATACAGAAGCTTACATACTCTTGTAAGTAGTAATGAACTCAGTTTCTGAAATTTCCTACATAACTTGGACCTAAAGGCCTCAAGAGTTATGACCCAATTTTAAAACCTAGCTCATAATTCTTGCTACTAACTTGTAAGAAAAGTAAAGGTTACACAATTAGAAATGCACATACTTCATCCAAGAGTCAGCTGTATACACAAAGACTGTTACCGAAGACTGTTACATTTTAGATGTATATAAAAATTTGATTACCTTGCAGCAATTAGCCAAAATCATCGAGTTTCTCACCGCATAAGGACCAGCAATGTTCAATTTTCCTACCATAAAGAGAAGTATGTCCAAAGAAAGCTCATTTAGATATACATCCACCTGCCAGCATGACACAAAGAACTATTAGAATAACTTGTGTGTGGTATATCTTCAATCATGAAAATAATGTGACTTAGGTAATGGGTGTTAGACCTGATTCATTCTAAAATAGAAATTAACAGGAACTCCTTGTGGGACAAGTTCTGAAATTTGAGGTGCAAATTTAGTACGGTAGAACATAAACATTCCAACAGGTTGAACAATTTCTCTCCTGCAACATGACAAAAAAAGTGACAACCTAATACATCCAGAAGAAAATGTCTAGTTTACATGTGAGACCGAGATCGGAACAGACAGCAAGTAGGCAACAGGAACTTTTTATCTCCTTGCTGGATGAAAATATACAGCAAATGATGCTTAAAACAGAAATTAAGTTCTTCGATATGAATTACTCACCACAGATTGGTTTGAGCATCAAAGTGAAGAATCGCAGCAGTAAATGTACTAACGACTCTTACTTTTGCGGATAGGACTTGAATGATGAACTGGATATTATTAATGCACCCCTGAAGAAGTGGAAACTTGTCCTTTGCATCTGGAACACTGTGAACAATATTCACAGAAAGCTTGTCAATTTTAATGCTTAAATATGGATGGTCTTTAGATTGACTAGAAGATTCTTCTTCACCGATATCACTATTCTGTCCCCGCTCTGCATCAGAAGGCCTTCTTAAGGGAGTAATCAGACTCGAAGCATCATGTCCGAGAGAAAAATCTTGGAGCACTTTCAGTTTGAACGGGTTTCCTGGTTTTCCCACAAATTCTGGAAGCCCATCAATGAAAGCAACACCATAATCGCACTTCTTGTTAACGAGATAAAAGGTATTTTTTGAAGCTGGCCTGTAAGACTCCAAGTCAGTGTCTCCCTCATAACTGTCGGGTTGATAAGGAAGTGCTTTCCATAGTGACCCATCATCATCAACAGTACTAGAGATATCAACAAAACTCGATCTCCGTCGGAAGCTCATTCGTAACGCTTCACCTGAGCTGCTTTTAGCGTGCAATGATATCAAGGTGAACCATGAAACTGGCAAGCCCCAGCTCCTTCTACTACAATGCTTTACCTGATGATAGGATGGGAAAATTAAATGAACACGTTGACATGAACACTTCGATTATATACCGATATAGAATTAGGCATTTCTAAATGGCACCTGTGAAAGACATCTGTCAAATTTGAGAATCCAGTGATATTCAAGATGCATTACCGAACATAAAATGAACACAGAATGACAGAACGGTAAACATGCATGAGGCTCTAATCAGCAATCCAATTAGGAAAAAGCATCAAAAACTTCTATCGACAGGTCACTTTCTATCACTAGGTGTCGCTAATTATTATTTATATCCTACTTTTATTTGGTGGTAACTAATATTAACCTAAGAAATAATGAGCTCAAAGAAAGGTGGAGCGATATATACCCTGAAAAGAGCTCTTTCTTTAGCTAGAGAGTAGTGGATGACACCAGTTAAACGGTAATCGCTTTGCAAATCTTCAACAGCAAAATACATGTGCTGGTGAATATCTTGCAACGCAACAACAGCTCCTAATTGAATCATGATATATCAGCTAAACGCCTTTCAAATTAGGAAAATAATATTACTCTTTGCAACAAACAAGTAAATTCAAATACCATCAGGAATTGTATCAATTGAAGCATTATTTGGTTCTAGGCTCCTTGACAAGTTATTTTGTTCTGCACTGCTAGTAGACTCCGTGCTGGGGACCGCAGATAAAGGTGCAACAAGAGACAGGAGCATCTGAGACAGCAAAAGCATGCCAACAATCCCACGTAAGGCATAGACTGTGTTATCAAATTAACTTAGTATACATATACAAATGTAGCTTCATTTTTCGTTGGGATATTAAGTGACCTACATAGTGAAGAATCGCATTGTAGGTGAATCTGGCGCAAAGAAACTAAAAGTGATTTCTAAGAAAAGAACCAATTTGTATAATGGACTGAAAAGACGTGCCAACCTGTATTTCAGACAAAGAAACTGTGAAGTCCAAACCAGAAAGAGAACCAGTACCAACCCAGTCACTCTTCCACATGACCTCATCCCCACCAACAGCATTCTCAATCATCAGGGAAGCAGCTACATGCTTCACGATACAGTTTGTATCAATTTCTAGGGAGTAATCCGAAACATCAACTTCAACCTTAAATCGTTCCTTGGGATCTGGAGAGTTTGAGCAATATTCATCAAGTAAACCGAGAGGCGTTGAATCACCAGATGAAGAACGAGTCGACGTCTCTTTAGCTTTAACGGACCGAAAATGAGGGAATTGAATGCCATTGGTTGTTTCGTCAGCACTACTTTGAGCAAGATGCTGGGAATGGATAGATAACCGTGAATTATCAAAACACAATTTTCTTTTTGAATTCTTAAAATCAAGGTTCAAACGGAAGTCAGCTTCTAGCATAAGCTCCCAAACCCCCCCTGCAAAAAAGAAGTGTGTGTGCTAAGGAATTCTATATCTATAGGAATGCATATATTTAAGCAAAGACTAGAGAAGAGAGGCATGTACCAGATTCATCCGCAACAACAAGTATGAGAGAAAACTGAGTCAGTATTATCCTGAGAATCCCCGAAAATCCCCACTTGGATTCAGGTGGTGTAGTTCTTCTGTCTGACACTAAAAGTGAGGACAATGTGCTTTCACTGCGCAAGTTTCCTTCAACAGGTTGAACTGTTTCAGATTGTGTTCCAGATGTGGGCAATAGGTTCTTGGTATACAGATAGTACACATCAAAGCAATGCAGAAACATAGCAAGAGCTGCAGTTTCAAGAACAATGAGACCACCCTGTGCAATTGCATTATGTGTCTTCAAATTAGCAGACAAGTATTTTCAAAGACAAAGGGAGCTACTCTAAGAAATACCTAGCATAGAGTAAGCAATATTCGTTTTTTACAGCACACTAGCATGGTTCAGCGATGGCTATACAGAAAGTAAGGTCTAAAAAGAAGCATGTGATCGAAAATAGACACCCATAACTGCAACATTAGTGAACCATCAGTTCCACAAAACAAATAGACACGCACAAATATCAATAAAGCACAGAAGGAAGTTATGGCTGAAACAGAAAAAGAAGCATTATTGAGAACTTTCTTTTGGATGTGAAAGAAGCAAGCACCTGAATCGTGCATGAGATGGTGTGTAACTCTCCGCCAATTGAAAGAGATGACTGAAGTATCTTTGGTTGATGTTCTTCAGTAAGAGCATTGCGTACCAAGTTATTGGCCATAAGAATCTCACCAACTTGCATATCTATGAGAAACTCATAACTCGGTGATGGCGCTAGACTACTTGTATTACTCGAACATTCACGTTCAAAAATCTTATTAGAGACATGTGATTGGATGTTTGACTCATCAGCAAGATTGGTTGAAGGAGGGTTGTTAGTGGCAGCTGGACTTCTACTACCAAAAACTGAGCTTGGGAGTGCACCATTGATTTCCCCAGAAGTTAAAGCATTCACATGAGAAGTGACAGATAATGCAAGAGTGCAATAAGAAAGGGAACATTCGTACAAGCAATTATGTGATAGATGAAGTATATCAATAAGTCTGCATCCAACACTGCATTCTTCAAACAGACTTGGGTATCTGAAAATAATGGACTTGATATTGAATAGATCAATGAGAACTTTCACTAGGCCATCTTTTAAGGAAAACTGAACGCGCCCTTGCTGAAGAAAAACCCCCAATCCGTGCTCAGGAACATCAGAAATTATTAACTTCTTACTACTGGAAGCACCATAGGTTTGCATGCTGTTCGCTGTTACAGTGTTTTTCCTGGTGTAATCCAGAATGATATCATGTGGCCCAAAGTCAAAAGTAGCATCAATTACCACATGCATGCTCTTGGAAATCAAGAATGCACCTTCCACTTCATGTACTTGTGCAGACCCACCATTAGGAGTGTCCTCACCTGATGTGTTTGTCTCCCTTGTAACTTCTCCAGCATGGACCCCATACATAGAGTCAAGACTTGCGAAATCGTATGATATTCTCGAACATATGCATTCAACCACCTGGGGGTTCAAGTTGAAATAAACCAATAATAAGGAGCAGATTAAAAATAAAATAAAATAAAATAAGGAGCAGATTCACTCATATTTCGTATACAAGAGAATGCAAGTATAACTGAAGATAAATTGGAGATCTTCGCGGAACCAGCTAAAAAAATGGGTGGCAGAAACAGAGGAAATTAATCTATATGTACCCAAACTGAAAAGGTAATGGTCAAGTTCGGTTGAACTTTTACACACAATACCAGTCTATCTTAGCATAAAATACAGAAAAAATTGTACCAAAGAACTAGCTGTTTTTAAATTATGATGAAACAACTTATTTTAAGCATTAAGGAAGATACAAACAATAGAAAAATATAATGTTACCTGAAAAATAGCCCAGATCTCATCCATGTATGATAAAACTGTGACCCCTTTAACTATTCCATGCAAAGATGTTGCTAAAGTTGAAATATTTGTAGCCAGCGAATCAACGTACTCCCTGAAAAGAAAGAGACACAAGTTGAAACAAAGATAGAGATGCAACAAAATTTCTACATGCCATTGTTCTCCTAAAAAAATTACATCTGCAAATAATGGTAAGAATCCATACTTGCAGGATGAAGACTGGATGACCACTGGCTTTAAGACAATTAGTTGGGATCTTTGGTTTTCTCCTACATCCTCAAAGTTAGCATTTAACCCATTCATCCTGAGGCAACAATCAAGTGTAATCTGCAATTCAGATATATAATTGACATTCATATTTTCGTTTACAGTATCTCTCAACCAACGCTCCTTCCTGCTAGATTTCTCTGTCCTCGCATTATCTAAAATCAGCTCCCTTGTCAATGCTGTGGTATTAGGTTCCTGGGTTGGGCAAACAGCAATTTCAATGTTCTCCAGATCAATTGCCAGCAACATATCGCCATGACCTTGATTAAAAGTCTCACGCTGTTCTTTTGAACCAAATAACCCGTCATCCTGCAGTAATATTCGGATAGTAGAACCAGCAATAGCTACTCCAACTTGTATGTTTTTCTCAGGTATCACCTTAAGCATCGCTACTTTTACTCCATTCTTGCAAGACTCGTAGTACCCTTGCAATCTTAATTCTTTTGGCTTCCCCCTGATGATAGGAGTGTGTGAAGAAGACCTTGTCCTACTAATAGCAGCCCAAGAAAGAGTATGTTCGAACTGCTTAACCAACATAGCTACAGACATAACCGAAGAATATCCCAGCTCAAAATTAAACTTTCCCACAGTCATATAACACCTTGAAGGCCCATAACCTGGCTTACTTAGGCCTGGAACCATAAGAAAGTTTTTATTCTCAAAGATAAGGAAGGGGTTTTCCCATGAATGGACCTTACTCCCTTCTAGGTTTTTGCGAATTTCTTTCCAGTTTGACCACAATTCTTTTAGATAACTTTCCAGATGCATGAACGAGGTATTGCCGCTGGAATTTGAAGATTCGGCTGCTACTTTGTCTGGAAGGACAAATTGTGGTGCAGGCTCACTCCATACAACTACACTTGACTCGTGGCTCTTCTCTTTCCTTCGTCCTTCAGTCGAAAAACGATTTATCTCTTTCTTCAAATTACTATCTCTAAGTGGATTTATAGATGAATGTGTACAGTTGACTTTCAAATCCCCACAAGACAATGATAAGGACTGTGTGGTGTTGTCTGCCATGTAAACTAAGAAGAGAGTGTCAAGTACCATACAAAATGCGCGAAAGTCCAAGTCCGCACGGGGAACTGTGTTTATGGGGTAAATGGCAACAGAAACTTTTCCGAGCACTAAACTGAAGCAAGATTGTGGTGAGAAATCTTCAGAAATAACCGGAAATGATTCATCAGTTTCTTGACCTGGATCCAACCCATTCTTCACAAATAGGAAACGTATTACAGGATAGAGGATCCAGCATATAATTTTCCAAATAATAGAAAACAATGAAAGAATCTTCCAGATACTTACAAGTATCTTTTGCATCTCGATAAGTGGTTCAGAATTAATAGAATGAGTATGCCGAGTATGTGTTGCTGACCTGTAACGTGCTACTCGTCGTGCACGTGCAAGTGCTTCTGCGGGCAATTTCTTTTCGGTATCAGTAATCAACTTCCAGTGATGTCTAACGCAAGTGCGAAATGACTTGTCGACAGATACCCTAATTGTAGCTTTTTCGAGTTTCTTTTCCACATAATATCCAACTAACGATAACAAAGACTCATAAGCATGGACGTAACACAACCACAGCACAACAAGATTAATCGTTCGATGCAAGGATGACCTGGTATTTGACGTCAAATAACAAATTCTGCTTACAGCTATATTCCATAATTCCCTACCATTTCTACAGGGCACGACTTTCGGAAATAGAACATCAAAACCTAGGAGGATAGGAAGATCAATCGGACAAAATGCGAAATTCAATTGTGGTGCGTGAATTTCAAAGTCAAGCAATTGAAGATCTTTCAACTTAATGTGACTAGCAACATCATTTGAATAGAAAACAGTATTAGCGTGGTTTTCTCTTTTTAGTTCCATCTCCACACCACTAGCATTAAGAACCAAAGAACTCTCCCTGTCGTTAACAAAAGCACAGCGGAACACGGATCCTAAAATAGAACTATTATTAAGAAGCGAGGATTCGACACCAAATTTTTCTATCTTGAACAAAGCAATGGAACCCATACTAACTGGAAATTGAACTTCAAAGTGAATATCATGCATTTGTAAGTGACATTGCTTGAGTATAACATTCATCAACGAATTACTAAGCTGATTTCTCGCAGGTGTAACAACAGAAATCTTTTCGATTATATCATGCAATGTAGTTCCCTGAAATTCAGTAATGAATCAATTATAAAAACTCAAACACAAATAACATCGAATTACCTAATCTCCTAATATCTAATTTGCATTACAACTAACTTTTAGTAACTAGAATTACCTCAGGATCAATGATAGACAAAATCTTCTTCTTCTCCTCACTTAATCCAGAAACTGCATTCTGACCTCCGCGCGAATGTAAACGTTCACCATCAGCAATTTCCCTTCAACAAAACCAAATCAAGAACGAACTTATCAAATTCGTTAGCAGTGAAATTTCAAAATTACATCAGTACATTCAACTTACATCACAGTGCAAACAGACACGGATTCGATGAATACCTTGTGGTTAATGTAACATGCACACCACGAACTTCAACTGTAAAAGCAGGAACAGACCAAGAAGAAAATTGAAAACTCAAATTGCCAACCCTAACATCGTTGAAATACAAGTTCGAGTCCTTCATCAATTGGTTAAGAACTGTAATGTCGAAACGAAGATTTTCCAGCGTTCCAGATGAACGAAGAAAACCTAATTTAAGTTCTAAGTCTGGTTCAGTTAGTAACCATGGTTGTAACATGGATATTAACTTTGATCGAATGGAAAACATTCTTTCTCCCTGTTTAGATAAGTTTACGGAGTTCCACTTTTCGCCATGAAAAACACCGGAATTGGACTTGAGGAGCTGAAGCTTGTATTCCAAGCACTGAAGATAATAGTGGAAGGGAAAATATGTTCAGATTAGGAGAGAAATGGGAGGGAGAAAAAAGTCAGTGTGTTACTGAAACGATTAAACGGAAGGTGGTTTTGAAAAAACGGCAAGAATCTAACATATCGTCTGATAGAACGGTTTTATACAAAAGCTGCACATTAGGTTCTTTTCCAATTCGCAGAAAGTTCGACCTCCCGTGAAGCCGGGGAAACGAATATACGTGTTTTATCGGACATCATGTGTCGCCATAAATCCCATACTATCCTGAGACAACCTCAAGTAATGTAATTCTGTCAAATTAGATAGCTTTACTGATTATCTACTAAATGCCACTAACACTTAAAGTTACATCATGTTTGTTTACACCTGGTTCGCGATCTAGACCTCCGTCAACCCCTGACTCGGCACGAATCAGATATTAGACCATTTGTTTTCAGTTTTGAGTCAGATCTGACTCAACCTCTAACTCATATTTAATCCCTGACTCGGATGCGTTTGAGTTAGGTATAAAAATGTCCCTGACTCATGGGACCAAGCCACTGACTCGCATATTTTTGTGAGTTGAGTCAAATCAGATTCAAAAAACAAACACATTGAGTCATATTCAAATGAGTCAGGTGATTTCAGTCAGATCCAGACAAGTAAGATCCAGATGAGTCAGATCTGACTCAAAAAAACAAACACAGTGTTAGCCTTTCTATAATATCATTAGCTTTTAAAAAAAAACTCAAATAATGTGTAACAACAACAAAATTCTTAAAATGTACACCTCAAGCCCTTAATACCTCATGACGGGTTCTGCTATGTCTAAGGTTTTTATTAACACATATTGCCCAACATCTTACAACTTTATTTTTATTTTATTTTTGAACAAGGAAAACAAACAGAAAGGCTAACCGATCATCTCAACTGCCAAAACATATGTGATACAAGAGGGGGAGAGGTTAAACAAGTATCAGAGATGTGGTTAGTCATCAGTCGAAAAAAAACGAAATATGGTTAGTCAAAGCAAATTGAGCTAGGGTATGAGCAACATCATTACCCTCTCGCTTGATGAACTAAAAATCAATACCGATGATGCTTCTTGCAAAACCGTTGATGTCGGCCAGAATAGGTCTTAGTGTTAGAGCACTGCTCGGTTGAACCCACCGAGCGTTGGTATGTCAAGTTTAGTTCCAAAATTCACCGCTTGAATTGCTTACTAAAGTCAACTTCGTTAGGTTAGACTTAGGATATAGAAATGTTGAGAAGATCTCTAAATACTCATTGAATACCTGAAGACATATTGATGAGCAAATGAAGACATCATCATTCAGATTGAGGTTAGTAACTATAGATTTGACTTGTTCCATTTCTATCAAGTTCTTACAAGTCGTATTTATTGAAAAAACATAACATGCAAAGTTTGTTTACATGACTTTAGTATTTAGATGACTATTATTATGATCGAAGTATCAAAAAGAATGATATACATTAGTTGTTTCTACAACTTATTGTATTGAGTTACATATTCTAATTCTTTGTACTTTCGTGATTTCAACATAACACTAATATGACTCTTGTCATTGATTAGTGTTGAACTTTCGGAAAACTAGATATGGTTATCTAGTTGTGAATTTGTGCTTTGGATTCATATTAGAAAAGTTTTTTCTTGGACATGATTTAAAGTTTGATTGGAATTGAATTAAGTTTCAAGTCAAATAGGATCCAGAACAAATCCCAACCAGGACCGGTTCCAAGTCTTGCATATTTTCGAAATCTTTGTGTTTCATTCTTGATCTTTTAAATTTTAAAATAAGCGCAAGTTGAATTGGAAAGTTCTATGTCAGGAAATATTGAACACGTATTTAACTCTAATATATTTTTTTTCATATTTTTTCATTTGATACACAAGGCTAGATCATATTATATTATTGAGATACATTTTCTTTACTATCTTGGTATTAAAAATTGATGTGCTTGCAATTCCTAGAAGATTGCACATAACTAGTGGACCAATTTAGCAAAGTACATAGATTCACAACTAGCTAATATTGGTTGCCATACTAGTAGGATATCTCAACTCTCAAGTATTAATGTTATAATATATTATTGATTACATATTTTAGAAGTAATATTTTGTATTTATTACAAATGAGTTATACATGTTAATATAATCATATAATCTCAAGAGTAAAACTAAATTCAGAAATGGCACTGAATGAATATATTTTTATTTTCGAATTTGGTTATTGTTTCCAAACAAGCCTTGGTCATAACACTATAAATAATGGAGCTTGTATTCTTACAAACTCATCCTGGAACACAGTTGAGACAAGTGTGAGGTGATGTATTTTGTAGTTGTGGTAAGAATGGGTTTCAAACTCTCGAACTTGTGAAGATTGATTTTAGATTTAAAAACTACTTTTTAACTAGAAAATATACACAAAAGATGAAAGAAATATTCATAAAAACTGAGGTTATGGATTTCACCATTGACCAATTAAAGTGATTCAATCTAATCAATATTCATGTGATTCTTTACATTTAAAGTGATTCTAATATGTTGCAAAAGTAGATTTTCAAAGTAACAATTGTAAATCGAAAGTATAGAACATCAAAAACCCTAGGCTAAGCATGCTCTATCAAAAGAAATCACAACTGCTTAATAAAAATCCTTAAATCAATTTTTTAATCAAAGACAGGGAGAACACACACATATTGCTATCAAAGTGTCAATATTCGAAAAAAAATTTGAACAATGCAATAATGGGACTTGATCTCAATCACTCTACTTCATCCTGACGGCGATAACAATTCGATATTGGTGCCCCACCAAATAGCTTAGAGAAACACAGAAAATTACAAAAATAAAAATATAAGGTGATATGGTCGATATAGACTCAGAGATATGGTGACAACTATCATGTTATTTCTAACACCTGAGCTAGGCATCCTTTTATGAATAGACCATTTAGCTGGGTACACCAATTCTTATAGAAAAAGAACTAAGTTTCCATCTACCTTAAATGACTAGTGGCATCCTGAATTATTCACAAGTTTCTTGACTTTGGAGTTTCATATTTCACTAAAAGTTTCTCCCTTACCCCCAAACTTAAATTTAACATTGTCCTCAATGATCTAAAGATGAATGATTAAATATATGAACAAGGAGAACTTGTTACCTATCAAAGGAAATGAGTTAAGGAAACATATTACCGTGTCGCATGAGCATGGGTTACCTCCCAATAAGTGCTAGGTTTAAAGTCTTCAGCCAGACTAAGAAAAAATTAGTCACCTCATAGAATCATATAGCAATAGTCGGAACAACTGTGGGTAATATGAATAAAATAATGTTATCCAAAATAGAAAGAAACTACATCAGACCCAGAAAGTGAACAAACAGAGTACAACCTTATCCCTATCTAGTGTCTTGTTTAAGAAAACTACATCTAGTTGAGGTTCAGGTTCAGGCTCTATGAAAAGGTCTAGATAAATCTCTTTAGGCTGAATTTCCTCATAGGCAGGATCCAGAGGATCAAGTTGTAGAGTTTGGAAAAACTCAACTAATAAATTTAAGGCACATAATAATAACCTGAAAATTTGTGGATCCTCAAAGTCAATCAGATTTGACCCACACAGTTGACTACTATGAAAATGGTGGTCATTCTTAAGCAAATGTGTCGATTCTAATATCCTAAAGTAATTATGCTTAGTCTCAAAACTTAATAACTGACACATTTGAAATTCAAACGTTCCCACATATGGAAGAAAATATTTTGGTGGGAAAACAAAGTCAATCTTGGTATTATTTTCTAGGTAAACCACATCGACCAGAGGATGGGTCTCTAACAACTGAACTTCTTTTTGGACATCAACAGGCTCAGAGAATCTAGTTTGAAGATGATCTTGAAAAATGGTAGAGGCGAAAATATCAAGCCCAAAGTGAGGGACTTTAAGCAAGGATACTTGACAATCACAAGAATCAACGGTACCCTCAAACTTAGGATGGACATTACTCTCAGATGGACTAAAAACTGTTTGTTGGATTATAGGGTCCTTAAGGTCAGAACTACACTCAGCTTCCTCTATAGAAGGAAATAAGGTAGACTTATAAACTGGTAGAAGTTCAAACTTAGCTTTCCATATATTATAAGTGTCCGTCAAAGGTGCAGAATTTCACAAAGTATTCAACTCATTAATAACACTATCATCGTCAACATCAAACCCAAAGTGGGCTAGGAATTTCTCTAATAGATCTTCTAAAAAAGTGTTTGGCAAAGATTTTCTGAACTGAAGTACCAGTTATGTCCACTTCTTCTAAATCATAGATCTCACAAGAAGGTTGTCTACTCATACTAAACAGATTCAGTTCATAGTCATGTTACCAAAAGAAAAATTAATTATTCAATTTCTATAATTGATGACGACATTATATGTAGCTAAAAAGGGATGATCTAAGATCAATGGTATTTGAGCCTGTGGGACCTGAAAAGGTTGGGTGTCTAGGACAACAAAATCCATTTGGGAAACTATTCTATCAACCTGAACCAAATCATCCTCTATCACATTAAATTCTCTATGAGTCTATCATCTTCGCCAGAGACTATTTTCTTCGAATAGTTAGACTCTATATCAATAGGCTCAATACAAATGCGTTCCTCTAAACCATTATCGGCTTCAAAACAAGAAAATTCTACACCGTTTAAAACAGTGATATCTCTAGTCAAATCCTCTTCCTTTTGAATAGGTAAATAATCATTAAAATTATTTGGATTTGAACCCGAAATAACACTATCATTATGAAGCAAAATTGGAGTGGCAATTTCTTGATCACTCTGCCTGTATATTTCAAGTTTTTCACCAATACTATCCTCATCATCATAGTAATATGAAGATGTTTGAACCCCGTCTAAATAAGTAGTGTTACCAATTCTATCCTCGTCCTCTTGACTAGGTGAATAATTATCAAGGGTAGCACTATATTGGAAATTAAGATCATTTTGAGCAATATTATTATTTGCAAGACTTTCATTCACACTTAATGCAAATCTATTTGTATTCTCAGTCATCTGCTTGAGGGATTCGTCTAGAGAAGGAGTTGGACTACTATTTCTTCCCCCCCCAACTTAACCCGAACCTTTTTGTATTCTTAGTCAACTCCTTAAGGGATTCTTCTAGAAAAACAAATGGATCATAATGAGTACTAGATCGCAACTGTTCGTGTGAAAGAGTTGGGCTACTAATTGTTCCCCCCATACTTAATCCGAACCTTTTTGTATATTCACTCAACTCCTTGAGGGAATTCTCTAGAGAAACAAATAGATCATAAGGAGTACTAGATCGCAACTGCTCGTGTGATTCTTCTAGAGAAGGATTTGGGTCAACATAGGGAGTACTAGATTGCATCTGCTTTAGGGCATCCCTCCAAGACAGAGAACTCGAATTTTGCCCATTTTCATGTTCATAAGATGGGCGTGTATATGAATAGTAATTGGGATCACTCTGGTATGAGCAATAACCTCCAAAAGGTTGGTGGTGGTCCCGACTACTATCCACACCATGTTAATAGTACAGATAATATCTATTTTGAAATTCAGTCGGATATTTATTGTATTGGTTCTCATAATATCAGTTTGACATTTTCTAACAAAAACTTCCCAATATATTTATAAAAAATCTATGAAAATAAATCCTAACATGAAGGGGTTTCTAAACATACACAAACAAGGCCGACTCAACCAAATCAAACCTACTGAATCTAGCAAACAAAAATCATAATGGCTCTACTTAGATTGTTTTTAGACCATCTTTTATTTTTCGAAAAGGCAACTAGTTACAGTTTTAGCAAATCTCTTAGAACGATCCAAATTAGATTACGTCGAATAGAAACAAGATAAGGTCTAAGGAGCTTTGATACCCCTGCCTCTTTGGCAACGTTTCCTTGGGTTACAAGGCGGCTCGAATCTACTTAAAATAATCTTCCTGAACTTTGAGTTAGGCTAATATAGTAACTAATACAGTCCCTTGAATGACTTTCCAATAAGCTCGATACCCTATCGGTCTTCTTTCTAGTCAAATTTTAAGGATTAGGTTCGCGTTAGGTAAAGTATTCCTAAGGCGGGCAATAAGGAAACGGTGATGAAATCCGAGTCCTTATCTTATATGGCAATTCCTTTCTCTTTACTAGAAAAGTAAATCCGTATTCAGGTCCTCAACATATATGCATTACGAAGGAATACAGAAAACCCACTGACAGGGGATTCGTGGGTGGTGAGAGTCTTACCTCCCGTACCAGACGGGCGATGAACTGTTTAAGTCGACTCAGGCCACCGATTCCTATGTCAGTATACAAACCCGAGGGGCAAAGACAATATCGTAATTGTCGTCATTTTCTGTGCATATTATATTTAATTACCCTTTCGTATGGTTTAAAAATTAAAATAATGTCCAAAAATATCCCAAAGTAGAGTCCAAAGTCCAAAGAAAAAGTCCAAAAATAAAAAAAATTTACAAAAATAAAAGATTCCATAATACAATTTTCTAAAAACAAAAATAAATAAAACCCTAAAAATTAAATAAAATTAAAATTAAATAAGAAAAGTAAACAATTAAAAATAAATTTGTCTTCTTTTTCCATTCTTTTCGATTTATCTTTTACTCCAAGTCTGTAAACAATCAATATAATCTTTGGCTCCAATTTCTTTTTGATCCAAAACCTGTAATACAAAAAAAAAAACCCAAAAACGTAAAATAGAACAAATAAAAATAAAAATCTAACTAAACAAACTAACCTAAAAAAAACTAAAAACAAATCTAAAAACAAGTCCGCGTCGGCGGCGCCAAAAATTGATGTTGTTTATAGTTGTGGTAAGAATGGGTTTCAAACTCTCTCGAACTTGTGAAAATTGATTTTAGATTTAAAAACTAATTTTTAACTAGAAAATATACACAAAAGATGAAAGAAATATTCACAAATACTGAGGTTATAGATTTCACCATTGACCAGTTAAAGTGATTCAATCTAATCAATATTCATGCAATTCTTTACGTTTAAAGTGATTCTAATATGTTGCAAAAGTAGATTTTCAAAGTAACAATTGTAAATCGAAAGTATAGAACATCAAAAATCCTAGGCTAAGCATGCTCTATCAAAAGAAATCACAACTGCTTAGTAAAAATCCTTAAATCAATTTTTTAATCAAAGGAAATAATCATAAAAGAAATTATAAGAATCAATTAAAATAAAAATATACCACTTTTCTTAGAACAATGGCTTCCTCCGTCGCCTCAGCAAAGGGGTTTATCTCCTCATATTAATCACTTTCTCAAAATAATGATTCATGTCTCAAAGTGTTTACAAATGATGAAAATGAGTGAAAATAATGAAAACAACGAGTTTGCAACGTTTATAAGCGTTACAGACTCACTGGTACAGAGGGAAAAGTGTTTCACTGAAGATAAACGTTGCAAAGTGAAAATAACGTTGCAAAGTGAAGATAAACGTTACTTAGTTTAAGACTACGTCAACGGTTTCTTCAACCTTCTCTTCACAGTTTCTTCATATTCTTCATCACGAGCATTTTTCTGGATTTTGATTTCTTTCGCTTTTGGCCTCTGCCATCCCCCTTCCTTTGGTTCACTTCAATCCCTTTATGTACTACAATCTTGAAATCCCTAGAAAATCTTCTCATTTAATGGGATTTATTCTCGGCAGATCAAAAACTTTGATGAAAATATTTTTCTCAGGATTTCCTTCCTCTTCTGATCTGCTCTTTCCTTTTTCTTGTTTATATAAATCTTCGTCAGGTTGTTGACTTCTCATTGCTAGCTCGGAGAAATCCTAAGGAGATATTATCTTTTTATTACACATACCTATTTAAAGTCCGAGAATAATTCTCACAATTTTCATGAGTTTTCTTCCCTTTTTAACGCTCAGGTTTGAGTCCCCAAATCTTATAAAACTCTTCTTATTAGGGAAATATAGTGTTCGTGTCTTAAATCCAAACAAATCTCTGTCAAAACTTGATTTTCATTTCACACAACTAATGTTTGAAATTCCCGCCAATTTCTTTTTGAATCAAAAGAGGTGGCTGCCATGAACCAAATTTGGGGTGCCTTTATCCATCTCCTGGGTGCCTATATCGATTTTGATGGTGCTTTTAACACTTTTTAGCCAATTTTCCCATGATTATTTATTCTTCCGAAAATACCTACAAACACAATGAAATGATAATATTAATACAAAAATTGAGAGATAACAATATACAAATTGGGAATAAATCAGACACATAAATGTGTCTATCATGAGGTTATTGTCAATAGCAAGTAGTCTGATTCAAATTGGACAAAACTTGATTAACTGGTTTAAAGCCTTATTTGGGATCAAGGAGCAGTATTGTTGGTGGGAAACTAGATCGATCGTTATTTAGTTTTCGTTGTTTACTTGTTATTGAACAGTTGGTGGGAAACTAGATCGTTATTTAGTTTTTGTTGTTTACTTTTTATTGAACTAATACATTATTATCTTATAGATAAGTTCTTGTTTATCTATGGTCCTTCTCTTCTGATATAAGGCCACTCAATACTTTGAAGATTTGATTAAAAAGATTGAATGATTATGAAACTGTTAATATAAACTATTGATTTTCCTACGTTAACAGACTTCGTTTTGTGAGACAAATCAGATAGTGGAATCAAGATTGTGTTGTTATTTTTGAAGATTAAGAAGATTGAAGACTTTGACATTTTGATATTGGTGTGATTATCTAATTGTCTTGGTTGTCGGGGACAAATAAGATTTTCGATAAACATAATTCTTGTGGATCGACAAGTTATTTATGATTTATCATAAACGTAAGTTTTTTAATCGAGTGGATTACTTTTATAATCGTAAATCTTGATTCATTTAATCAAGGAGTTTCAGACCAGATATTTTTATTGGTATCTTGGATTTGAACGAAAAAACCTTGACTCTGAATTTAATCATTTAATATATTCGGTATTGTGATTGGTAGTGAGTAGTTACAAAAAAAGTTAGTCCTTTACTATTTGGAAAACATCCTAAAGTATTGGGTTACAGAAGCCTTCACAATGGTAAACAACTCTTTACAGTAGACTATGTTAAGGGATTCATGTGCGTAGGCAAGATTGGTTGTAAGCGCAAGGATACTGGGGAAACTAAGTAACTTGGGGTAGTTTACTCGGTCTCAACTACACGAGGTTGTGAGTAGGCATTTGTGTATGAGCTTACTCCTGAGAGTATTCAAAATTGGACTGGGTCCATAAGTTTTTCTTCCAAGCAGTTTTCCTCGTTAATAAAATCTCGTGTTTTTGTGTTATTTACTTTACTTCTGCATTATACTGTTTAACTTTATAATTTAAGTAAATACACGTGTACGTTAATCATATCTTGGTGATAGACACATATTTGTGTCTAATTTGATCTCACTTCTTTATTCATTTTAGTCCTTATTTTGTACTAATATTGTATTTTCATTGTGTTTGTAAGTATTTTTGAAGAATAAACTATTACGGAAAAATCGACTTCAAATGTGTTAAAGGCACCCAAACAATTAATAAAGGCACCTCAAGTTTTGGATAAGGGCGCCCATGCCCAAATTCAAATAAAAACTATTGGCGGGAAATCTTATTATCTTTCACTACCCGATCTGTGCAAATCTTGATCGAATATATTTTGAAGAATTTTAAAGGCTTTTATGACAAAAAGATTTTATCACCTTACTTGTAGGAATCTGTGCAAGTTTAGGAAACTGAAAACCAAAAAAAAATCTCAATGAATATCTTGTTCTCGCTGTTAACAAGAAAAGAAATCAATCACGTGAAAAAATATGAGATTTCTTTTCTATTTCACTTGATTACATTTCTATAATAATCAATATGTTGTAAGATAACTAGGACAGCTATGGTAACACACAGAATAATTGAGTAAACAAAATCAGAATCGAGAGTTGATCAAAAGAAGGAAAATATTTTCTGTGAATATTTTGGTTAAAAAGAGAAGTTATGGAAGATTTTGAAAAAAGATATGGGAATTATGAGGAGTTGTACTATAAATAAGGAGTCAACTGAAAAGATTGTATGTGTGTGTGTGTGTGGGGGACCGACCCGCCGGGTGGGGTGGGTGGGGGTTGGCTCTTCCATAATCGAAGAAATCGAAAAATCAGAAAATCTGTTCATGATCATGATGAAGAAGATGAAGAAATCGTTACTAAAAGGTTAAAGTTTTCGTGGCCAAAAAGTTAAAGATTTTGTTGCTAAAGCTTTTAACTTTGCAACATTTGTCTTCACTTTGCAATGTTTATCTTCAGTTTAACACTTTTTCCTTTGTAACAGTGAGTCTGTAACGCTTATAAACGTTGCAAACTCGTTGTTTCGTTATTTTCACTCTTTTTCATCGTTTGTAAACACTTTGAGCCATGAACCATTATTTTGAGCAAGAAATTAACATGAGGAGCTAAACCCATTTGCTGAGGCGATAGAGGAAGCCATTGTTCCAAGAAAAGTGGTATATTTCTATTTTAATTGATTTTTACAATTTCTTTTATGATTATTTGCTTTGATTAAAAGATTGATTTAAGGATTTTTATTAAACATTTGTGATTTCTTTTGACAGAGCATGCTTAGCCTAGGGTTTTTGATGTTATATGCTTTCGATTTACAATTGTTATCTTGCAAATCTACTTTTGCAACATATTAGAATCACTTTAAATGTAAAGAATTGCATGAATATTGATTAGATTGAACCACTTTAATTGGTTAATGGTGAAATCCATAACCTCAGTATTTGTGAATATTATTTCCATCTTTTATGTTTATTTTCTATTTAAAAATTAGTTTATTAAATCTAAAATCAATCTTCACAAGTCCAAGCGAACGATACTTTATTTACCACAACTACAAAATCAACATAAATTTTTGGCGCCGCCGATGCAGATTTGTTTTTAGGTTAGTTAGTTTAGTTAGATTTTTATTTTTATTTTTATTTGTTCAATTTTACGTTGTTGGGTATTTTTCTTTGTATTACAGGTTTTGGATCAAAAAGAAATTGAAGCCAAAGATTATATCGATTGATTAAAGACTTGGAGTCAAAGACAAATCGAAAAGAACGGAAAAAGAAGACAAGATTTTTTTTTTAGGATTTTTATTTTTATTTTCAAAAATTGTAATAGGAAATTCTTATTATTTTTGTAATTATTTTAGATATTTTTCTGTATTTTTTTTATTTTTGGACTTTGGACTTTTGAACTTTATTATTATTTTTAAACCCTAGGGAAGGGTAGTTTAAATATAAACTGCAACAGGGAAGGACGACAATTACGATATTGTCTCGGTCCCTCGGGTTCGTACACTGACACAGGAGTCGGTGGCCTGAGTCGATTCCAACGGTTCATCGCCCGTATGGAACGGGAGGTAAGACTCTAACCACCCATGAATCACTGTCAGTGGGTTTTCTGTATTCCTTCGTAATGCATATATGTTGAGGACTTGAATACGGATTTACTTTTCTAGTAAAGGGCAAGGACTTTCCATATAAGATAAGGACTCGGATTTCATCACAGTTTCCTTATTGCCCGACTTAGGAACACGTTACCTACGCGAACCTAAACCTAAAATTTGACTAGAAATAGACCTATAGCGTAACGAGCTTATTGTAAAGTCATTCAAAAGGACTGTATTGGTTACTTTTTTTAGCCTAGCTCAAAGTTTAGGAAGATTATTTTAAGTAGATTTGAGTCGCCTTGTAACCCAAGGAAACATATCCAAAGAGGCAGGGTTATCAAAGATCCTTAGAGTTTATCCTGTTTCTATTCGACTTAATCTAATTCGGATCGTTCTAAGAGATTTGCTAAAACTGTAACTAGTTTCCTTTTGGAAGAATAAAAGCTTGTCTAGAAACAATCTAAATGGATCCATCATGTTTTTTGTTTGCTAGATTCAGTAGGTTTGATTTGGTTGAGTCGGCCTTGTTTGTGTATGTTTAGAAACCCCTTCCTGTTAGGATTTATTTTCTTAGATTTTCTTGTAAATATATTAGGAAGTTTTTGTTAGAAAATGTCAAACTGGTATTATGAGAACCAATACAATGAATATCCGACTGAATTTTAAAATAGATATTATCCGTACTATCAACATGGTGTGGATAGTAGTCGGGACCACCACCAACCTTTTGGAGGTTATTGTTCATACCAGAGTGATCCCAATTACTATTCATATACACACCCGTCTTATGAACATGAAAATGAGCAAAATTCGAGTTCTTTGTCTTGGAGGGATGCCCTAAAGGAGATGCGACCTAGTACTCCTTATAATAAACCTATTATGCCTCTAGAAGAATCATTAAAGAAGTTGCAATCTAGTACTCATCATGAACATATTATCCCTCTAGAAGAATCACTCAAGAATTTATCTGAGATAACACATATGTTTGAATTAAGTGTGAGAGGAACAATTAGTAGTCCAACTCTTTCTCCAGAAAAATCACACGAGCAGTTGCGATCTAGTACTCCTTATGATCCATTTGTTTCTCTAGAGAATTCCATCAAGGAGTTGACTGAGGATACAAGAAGGTTCATATTAAGATAGGGGGAACAAATAGTAGTCCAACTCCTTCTCTAGACGAATCCATAAAGCAGTTCACTGAGAATACAAATAGGTTCATATTAAGTGTGATAGGAAGTTCTGCAAAGAATAATATTGCTCAAAATGATCTTAATTTCTTATATAGTACTACCCTTGATAATTATTCACCTAGTCAAGAGGACGAGGACAGAATTGGTAACACTACTTATTTAGACGGGGTTCAAACATCTTCATATTACTATGATGATGAGGATAGTATTGGTGAAAAACTTGAAATATACAGGCAGAGTGATCAAGAAATTGCCACTCCAATTGTGCTTCATAATGATAGTGTTATTTCGGGTTCAAATCCAAATAATTTTAATGATTATTTACCCATTCAAAAGGAAGAGGATTTGACTAGAGATATCACTGTTTTAGACGGTGTAGAATTTTCTTGTTTTGAAGCCGATAATGGTTTAGAGGAACGCATTTGTATTGAGACTAGTGATATAGAGTCTAACTATTCGAAGAAAATAGTCTCTGGCGAAGATGATAGACTCATAGAGAATTTTAATGTGATAGAGGATGATTTGATTCAGGTTGTCCTAGACACCCAACCTTTTTAGGTCCCAGAGGCTCAAATACCAGTGATCTTAGTTCATCCCTTTTTAGCTACATATAATATCGTCATCAATTATGGAAATGGAATAATTAATTTTTCTTTTGGTAACATGACTATTGAACTGAATCTATTTTGTATGAATAGACAACCTTCTTGTGAGATCTATGATTTAGAAGAAGTAACTAGTACTTCAGTTCAGAAATCTTTTCCAAACACTGTGTTAGAAGACCCATTAGAGAAATGCCTAGTCCACTTTGGGTTTGATATTGATGATGATAGTGTTATTATGAGGTGAATACTTTGTTAGATTACGCACCTTTGATGGACACTTATAATATATGGAAAGCTAAGTTTGAACTTCTACCAGTTTATAAGTCTACCTTATTTCATTCGATAGAGGAAGCTGAGTGTAGTTCTGACCTTAAGGACCCTAGAATCAAACCAACATTTTTTAGTCCATCTGAGAGTATTGTTCACCCTAAGTTTGGGGGTACCGATGATTCTTGTGATTATCAAGTATACCTGCTTAAAGTCCCTCACTTTGGGATTGACGTTTGCACCTCTACCATTTTTCAAGATCATCTTCAAACTAGATTCTCTGAGCCTGTTGATGTCCAGAAAGAAGTTCAGTTGTTAGAAACCCATCCTCTGGTCGATGTGGTTTACCTAGGAAATAATACCAAGATTGACTTTGTTTTCCCACCAAATTTTTTTTCCATATGTGGGAACGTTTGAATTTCAAATGTGTTAGTTATTAAGTTTTGAGACTAAGCCTAATTACTTTAGGAGATTAGAATCGACACATTCGCTTAAAAATGACCAATATTTTCATAGTAGTCAACAGTGTGGGCCAAATCTTATTTAATTTCAGGATCCATAATTATTCAGGTTATTATTATATGCCTTAAATTTATTAGTTGAGTTCTTCAAGACTCTTCAACCTGACTCTCCTGATCCTGCCAATTAGGAAATCCAACCTATGAAAATATTTTATCTATACCCTTTTGTAGAGCCTGAACCTGAACCACATCTAGATGTAGTTGTCTTAAACAGAAAACTAGATAAGGGTGTGCTCGGTTTGTTCACTTTCTGGGCCTGCTGTAATTTCTTTCTATTTTGGATAACATTATTTTATTCAGATGACGCACAGTTGTTCCGACTATTGCTATATGATTTTATGAGGTGACTAATTCTTTCTTAGTCTGGATGAAGACTTTAAACTTAGCACTTCTTGGGAGGTAACCCATGCTCATGCGACAAGGTAATATCTTTCCTTAACTCATTTCCTTCGATTGGTAACAGTTTCTCCTTGTTCATATATTTATTCATTCATCTTTAGAACATTGAGGACAATGTCAGTTTTAAGTGTGAGGGGTAAGGGAGAAACTTTTAAGTTGCAATATGAAACTCCAAAGTCTAGAAACTTGTGAACAATTCAGGATGACACTAACCATTCTAGGTAGATGGAAACTTAGCTCTTTTTCTATAGGAATTGGTGTGCCCAGCTAAATGGTCTATCCATAAAAGGATGCATATCTCAGGTGTTAGAAATAACACGATAGTTGTCACCATATCTCGGAATCTATCTCGACCATATCACCTTCTGTTTTTATTCTTGCAAATTTTTGTGTTTCTCTAAGTGATTTGGTGGGGCACCAATATAGAATTGTTATCACCTCCAGGATGAAGTAGAATGTTTGAAATCAAGCCTCATTATTGTATTTTAGACTCAGACAAAATAATAAATAAAAAAAATCGAGTATTGACACTTTGATAGCAATATATGTGTGTTCTCCCTGTCTTCGTCGCCTAAGCAAGCGTGGAACGCAGGATCCATGAGAACTATCATGTGAGATGCTAATAAGGAGCATGCGCTTGGATTTCATTTGATCCAATCATGTTGTCAGTATATTTAAAAATAATAAATAATTATTTTATTTTAATAAATTGGCCGCTGAACCCTTGTATATACCAGCTAAGTAGATATTAGTATAAATATTAAGACTAGTGGGATCATATCTCAATCCATTAGGATTCATCCTGGCACTGACCTTCATACAGATATGGGAAACACCGTTCACCTTAGTCAACATCCGCGAACTTCATTTTGTCCATATCTATCTTCTAAATCTTTTCATGTGATTGTACTTTGATAGATTCTGAATATCGTGGTTGAACGACTATCTAAGTAGAGGTTTGAATTCTTGTAGGAATTTTAGTATGCCCGTGTACATCAATTGGACTCATATAGGGTAATGATTCCCATAGCCGGAGAATTAGTATGTCAACTAAATAGCTTTTTTAGTATCTACCCTTAATCATTCATAAGTAGCTAGAGTTTGGAGTAAAGGTTTTGTGGGTATATCTCTTGTAAACCCTCATGAGATAAAAATTCGTCCGATGGGGACACTTATTGGTTTAAAGGCTTGTTGCACACGCTAAGTGCAATCGCGATTGCCTGCGAAAATGAGTTAGGATTTATTTTTATTTTCTAGATTAGATTTGCTCGATGACTAGCAAATAATAAGTTTGGGGGTATTTGATAGACACATATTTGTGTCTAATTTGATCGCACTTCTTTATTCTCATTAGTCCTTGTTTTGTATTAATATTGTATTTTAGTTGTGTTTGTAGGTATTTTTGAAGAATAAACTATTACGGAAAAATCGGCTTTAAATGTGTTAAAGGCACCCAAGAAATTGATAAATGCACCCCCCAAGTTTTGGATAAGAGCACCCATGAGTTGGATAAGGGCGCCCATGCCCAAATTCAAATAAAAACTATTGGCGGGAAATCTTATTATCTTTCACTAACCGATCTGTGCAAATCTTGATCAAATATTTTGAAGAATTTTAAAGGCTTTTATGACAAGAATATTTTATCACCTTACTTGTAGGAATCTGTGCAAGTTTAGGAAACTGAAAACCAAAAAAAAATCTCAATGAATATCTTGTTCTCGTTGTTAACATGAAAAGAAATCAATCACGTGAAAAAATATGGGATTTCTTTCCTATTTCACTTGATTACGTTTCTATAATGATCAATATGTTGTAAGATAACTAGGACAACTATGGTAACACACAGAATAATCGAGTAAACAAAATCAGAATCGAGAGTTGATCAAGAGAAGGAAAATATTTTCCGTGAATATTTTGATTAAAAAGAGAAGTTATGGATTTTGAAAAGATATGGGAATTACGAGGAGATGTACTATAAATAAGGAGTCGATTGAAGAGATTGGGGGGGGGGGGGGGG
>JAJJMC010009994.1:5704958-5723682 GCA_023531435.1 Papaver californicum | reverse complement strand
TGCCCAAATCGAAGAAATCAAAAAATTAAAAGGTTGAAGTTTCCATGCCCAAAAAGTTAAAGATTCTGTTGCTAAAGCTTTTAACTTTGTAACATTTATATTCATTTTGCAACGTTTATCTTCAGTTTAACACTTTTCCCTCTATAACAGTGAGTCTGTAACGCTTATAAACGTTGCAAACTCGTTGTTTCGTTATTTTCACTCTTTTTCATTGTTTGTAAACACTTTGAGCCATGAACTATTATTTTGAGCAAGAAATTAACATGAGGAGCTAAACCCATTTGTTGAGGCGATAAAGGAAGCCATTGTTCCAATAAAAGTGGTGTATTTCTATTTTAATTGATTTTTATAATTTCTTTTCTTTTATGATTATTTGCTTTGATTAAAAGATTGATTTAAGGATTTTTATTAAGCATTTGTGATTTCTTTTGATAGAGCATGCTTAACCTAGGGTTTTTGATGTTCTATGCTTTCGATTTACAATTGTTATTTTGAAAATCTACTTTTGCAACATATTAGAATCACTTTAAATGTAAAGAATTGCATGAATATTGATTAGATTGAACCACTTTAATTGGTTAATGGTGAAATCCATAACCTCAGTATTTGTGAATATTATTTTCATCTTTTGTGTATATTTTCTAGTTTAAAAATTAGTTTATTAAATCTAAAATCAATCTTTCTTCACAAGTCCGAGCGAATGATACTTTATTTACCACAACTACAAAATCAACATCACTTGGTAGATCCTTTAATATATTCCTTGGTTGGAACAAAGAATAAATCCAATATCCTTGTCTAGTTAATCTTTCATCTTTATATAGTCAAAAAGATTATACAAAGTTTGTCTATATAGGTTTAAACAAAAAGAATTGGTGGTGTACTCGGTACCCTCATCTTTTCACTTAGATACTAGTGTAGGATATTGGTGGGATATTTTATTGCTTACAACTGATAGGGAATTTCCTTCAACAACACAATTATGCATCTGGTTATCTACTGCAAATAAAGTTCCATGTAGAAAAAGATTATCCTCCTTGAAAAATTTAGTAGTAAAAACCTTAAACTCTCTTGAACAATCCCTGACCACATTAGTTGTAGCACTTAGCCCTTCTTTACACCCACCATCCAAATTGATTATAACTTTGCCTTCATCAGGTCGAACCCATTTGTCAGGATTAGTTACAACTATGCTAGTGATATCATCGTTCTCATTATATAAAGATCGACAATGTTTTTTGATAATTGAGTCAACTTTTTAATGTTAATGATAAAATAAGGTTGTTTCCCATCAACGATTAATCTATTACGATATTTTCACCACTAGATAATACACGCACAAGAGTTAAAGTTGTAGCCTTTATCTTTAACGTTCAAGAGCTGATAAGGAGAGTCTTTATAGTGGTATGTTGAAGATCCCAGCTCAAATACCCAACGGGGAGGTAAACAATAGTCGTTGAGTTGTAAGGAATTTTAGAAAGAGGTGGTTAGTTGTCTCATGGTTAACATTAAATAACTTGCACCCATGTAATAGTTGTAAATAAGTCTACCAATATTAGCCAGAACACCTAGTCCATTGTGAAGTAACCTCCAAATAAAGACTTGAATTTTAAGTGTCATGAGTCTGATTTTCCAAAACTTTTTTCAATTGAAACAACCATTTGGGTCAGAAGAACTAAAACCTCTATTTCTCAGTCAGGAGATGGTGGAAACTCTTGGAAGAGAAAGTTAGTTTCTTTGTAAGGATCTACAGAAGTTTATCATCCCCAAGCTCCTTAAAGATGTAAATGTCTTTGCTACATTAAGTTTCCAACTGAGAGAAGAGCTGGATGAGTAGATCAACATTCAAGCAATTACCATCTTGAGTAATCAAATCTTCAAATTTATGAATGTTATCATTGGAGGCAGGGTAGCGCTAGTCTTCATGAAGGACTTTGGAGCAACTCCTTGGGAAATAAAGTACATAGGTTATTACAAGAATCAAGAGACGCATGGGCACAACTGGAACAAAATAGCTCAGAGGGTTTATTATGTCTCAACTATATTCCAGACCGAAGTCTTATAGTAGGATAATATTTTTAACAGCTTAATACAATGTGTGTTCAAAGTGGACGAGGTCCCGGGATTTTTCGTTAGATTGCAGTTTTCCCCGTTAACAAAATTTATGGGGTCTTGCTTTTCCTTTAGTTTGAGTATTATATTTATTTCATCTTTATAATCGAAAGTACAAGCAAGTTGTACGTTAATCAATCCTTGTGATTTTAGAATCTATTTCAGTGATTATCCAAAGATATTTTCTTGTCTGCTTTAATCTTGGATTGAAGTTCACGCAAGAAAATTGTCTACAGGTTCCGTAACAAAAAATTTGGTGGTGTACTTGGTACCCTCCCGTTTTCACAAGCAACTATTATTTGCATCCAAAGCAAGATCGTGAACTACTTTTGATGTTTACGAATTACTTTGATCCCGAGCAAACTTTAACTTCTCGATATAGATTTATTCCAAAGAATGAAAACCATATAAGCATGTGAGAAGTTTTCCTTGTAACACAAAGAAGAATCTGCACCCCCATATTTGTCGATTAAGGACCGTGCACAAAAGTTAGCTCAAGAATTAACCAATATGGTCTTGAATCATCAAGCAATATTGGAGTTTAATAACACCAGAAAATAGACCATTTTGCGAACTAGGAAAAATGGTTCGCGAACTTAATATGTTTGAAGTTTCCAGGAACATATACAAAAGTGCATAGTTCGTGATCTAAAAATTCAATTCGTGAACATAAGAGCAAATTTCAAAAGTTCCAGGAACATCATGCAATTGCATAGTTTGTGAACGAAGAAAATAAGTTTGTGAACTCTTATGCACCTTGGAATTTAATAACATCAAATTTATGCATAGTTCGAACTAAAAAATCAATTCGTGAACAAATATGCAATTTTATGTTTTTAGGCTCTTCTTTCGCATACATAGTTTTTTTATCAATAAAAATTATTCCCAACCTCAAAGGTGATAAGTCTTATGAACATTCATTGCTTGAGTTTGTGTTTCGAAATCAGTCAAGTACAAGCTTGAAATCGAAACTTCTTCTTTGTAATTCATCATATATATTAAAGCCATATGTCATTGTCCCAGAAGATATAATTGTAGAATAGTATAATCAATCTTCACAAACCTTTGTTGATGAATTTATCGCAGATGTCCTTGTTGTTCTTCAGTCTTCAATCTTCAAAGTATTCGGTGATTTTTAATACTAGGAATTACTACATAATCCATTATACACGACATGTTTACCGTGTAATCCACCCATCTAACGTGTTTTAACCCCTAGTCCAAAAACAAGTATTTGGACTGATTTTCTGAATCGCTGGTCCAACTCACGTGAATTAATGAAATATACATTTTAAATATTCTATATTTACCCTTTCTATAACAAACGTATAAATCGAGTCGAAATCAAATCTTCTAAAAAAATTCTTCAGCTCACAAATCCGATTTCCTCTCTCTCTGCTTCAGTTGGTGTTTTTCATAGGGTTTCGATATCAAATCTCCAGGTATTTTTCTGTAATCTTCTTCTCTGCTTTTATAACTTTTGTCATGCTTTGTTTTGTTTTTGTTTTTTTCAACTGAAATCATGATAATCAACTTGATTTCATGATTTTGTTTGTTTTCTTACACTGAAATCTTGATGATTACGATTTCTATGATGTACATTTTGTTGAATTCCATGATCGATCTCGTTTTTGTTCGTGCTTTAGTTTTTCTTTTGATTTTTGAAACTGATTTTTGTAATCGTTCTATTTTGTTCATTAGATCGACGTATTTAGTTTAATCACATGTCGTTTGATAATAAGTTTTATTTGGTTTTCTTTTATTTTTTCAGGAAATCATGATTTTTTTCTTTCTTCTGGATGTTTTGAATGATTCTTCAGTACATATTAATACGTACTATTTTTCTAAACTTTTTGATATATGCTATTTTTGTTATATATACTGTACGGTATACCATTTTTGAATCATTACATATTTGTTTGCACTGCATACAATATGGTTTTATTTGTTTGTTATGTGTGAATCTATAATATGTGTGATACTTCTAAAATAATACATAATATGTTATACTATAGATTTAGTATTCCTATCATCTTAAAATATATGTTTAATTTTTGTGTTTGTGTTATTTTATTTGGATCACATCAGGTTCAACATGTCAGGTGTTGGTTCTAATCCAAATACCTTTTGCTACTTTCATGTATAACACAAGCAACACCATATTGCATATTTGGTTACGTTATCTTCGACTTTGGAAGATTTGAAGTTTAGTATTTGTAATGCGTAAAGCTGGTTGACTCCATCAACTATTGTTGCTAATTATGTTGAAAATGAAGTGAAACTCCCTGTCCTTGATGTGTATCTCTTCAAGGGCTTGCTGCATTACCTTTTATGAAGAATTCAGATTTCTTTGAGTTTCATATTGATGTTGTTTTATCTGGTGCATCTAGTTCTTTGAGAAGTGCTGATTTCGACAACAGAGCTGAGTTGGTTTTGAGTGCTAGGAACAATTATTTGAAAGATTGTAAAGAGGTTGCAAGTGTTCTTTTTTCTGATGGTTGGGAGAATGTTTTTGAAGATAAAAACCATCTCTTCTATGATGGTGTTGAAGCTGTTGGGTTAGCATGTGAGAAATATTATTTGAGGACTGGATATAAGGTTAAAAAATTGAAGAATGACCTTGAGAGATTCAAAGTGAGATGCAGCAATGACTGTTGTTCTTGGATGCTTCATGCGGTTGCCATGAATGGGCCTTTGGATGTGTTTAAGATAAAGGCTTACGTGGGTAGGCACACTTGTGGTGCTGGTTATAGGTTGAGGAGTCCAACTGTTTCGAGGAAGCTTGTAAATCATTTAGTTCATGAGCGTGTCAAGCACAACCATATCATAAAGCCGCAAGAGATTATGGATTATATTAAAGTTGGTGGAGGGATCAACATCAAGTATCACCATGCATATCATGTATTAGAGTTATCGCATCAAATGATTTTTGGTGACGATGTAAAGTCATACACTGATCTTGCTTGGTGGGTCATTTATGTTCGGGAAACCAACCCAGGGTCTTATATTGATTTTGATTTCAAAGATGCAACAAAGAGATTCAACAAACTTTTTATTTGCTTTGGAGATTGTAGAGAGGGTTATAAACTTTATCGTCCAATGATCTTTTGTGATGCGACCTTTCTTACGGGGAGGTTTAAAGGAGGTCTAATGGATGCGACATGTCTTAACGTCAATCAAGGTAACTTTTTTATATGGTACATATTTTGATATGTAACTATTTTTTATGTACCAGTACGAAGATAAATGTAGTATATTTTCTGGTAGATATCAATATCTACTTTAGGATCATACACATCATACATAAAGTACATATTGATATACACTGTATGTATAACATAATTTGAAGGTGAAGACATGAAGTACATATTGATATGGGCTTTTATATTTTTTTTCCAGGTATTTATCCTTTTGCATATGCATTAGTTCCTGGCGAAGATAATGATAATGACATTGGTTTTTGGACAATCTTAAAAAAATTATGGACCATCGTCTCATCACCTTTTTGACTGACCAAGGTGAAGGTTTGTTGAATGCAATTCCTAAAGTTTTCCCTGATTCTTATCATAGCTATTATTTTTTCCACTTGAAAAAGAACTTACCCATCAGTAAGTCTGATGGAAAATATAAAAAAGTGATGGATTTTTTCCAAAAAGCAATATATGCGCTTTTTCCAGCAAGATATGAAGAAGGTCTTCAAGAAATGGTTTATCTAGGAAGGCCTTGGGTTGCTCAATACTGCCGTAACATTCCTAGGGAAAAGTGGTCTAGTGCATACTTCCCAGGCTGTAGGTATGGTCAGACTTCTTCAAGCATTGCCGAGTCTTTTAATAACTGGATTCACCTCGAGAAGAAGTTACCTCCTTGTGCTCTCTCTGACACAATCAGGTTTTTATAAGTTTCTTGTAATACTACAAGTATATATGTACTATATGTATAATACGGGTAATGGAGTTGATGTCTGAACGTCGTGAAGAAAGTCTATTGATGTATCCAAAACTCTTAACCCCTGTGTATCAAGCCTTGCTTGGACTACACATTCAAATTGGTCGTCCTTGGAAAGTTAGTCAGTCATATGCTCACGTCTTTGAAGTTTCATTCCCCAAGGTTAGTTTTTTAGGTAACATGCTCTTTTGAACTGAGATATCCACTAAACTAGTTTCTTAGGGGTAATGCAGAAAACATATCAAATATGTGTGCAGATTATCTTCTTGGGTTTGTGTAGGAAAATATCAAATATGTATTGTGCAGATTATATTCTTTTTTGTTTTTTTAGGGAAAATGTCAATATATACTGCGTAAATAATATGCTTGGTTTCTTGTGTGCAGGTCTCATATGGTATATCTACATCAAAAGAGTTGTACTTGCCAAAGATGACGCGTATATGGTTTTCCATGCTCGCATGCTACTGCAGCTATTATTGCATCTGGGGGAAAGTTCCTTGATTATATCGACGAATACTTCAAAGTTAGCTGTTATCGCCAGCTATATTTAATCTCTATTAGACCTGTTCCTAATCACGACATGTAAGTTCTTAAGCAGTACATATTGATTTTTTTATGGTGGTATCATACATGAGAATGGTTTTAAGCAGTACATATAAACCATAAACTAGAACTAGCATAGTACTTGATATTTAGTGTAACATACATCAACAAAAACTGCACAAGTATAGTAGATTTTTCTTATTTATGTTTTTCAATATACCACATGCCTGATGAGTATACCGCAGAAGATACTATTCTGCCGCCAATAGTAGTTCGGGCTCCTCCAGGAAGAAGAAAAAAGAACCTCATCAAGAGTGCATGGTAGAGGAGAAAAAATCTTGTTACATGTTTAAATTGCAAATTGAAAGCTCATCACAACAAGGCTACATGCAATGTTATCCGTAAGTACCAATATACGGATGAGAATTAATTTCATTACAATTTTTTTAGTACATTTGAGATTTAAATTCTTTTAGAAGATACATGTCGTATTTTTTTAGGTTTCTTTTTTCAGAACTTGTTTGTGTGCCAACCGAATTATGTTCTTAATGACAGAAGGAGAACTTGATGATATAAATCTTATATTTTGCTCCATCTTAAAAGACGTATGAACATGTGGTCGAATTCCATTCACTATATACGGGGACCGAAGGGGCAGCGCCCCCTTGTTATTAGTGATTTTTATTTTCAATACATTTTTCTTTTATTTAGTAATCTTGTAGTTATTATAAAAACACAAAAAAATGTACATGAACAAAGTAATTTTTTAAATTCATATCAATATGTACTTCATAGTACATGTCAATATGTACTTGTTTAGAATATGAATCTATTGGTTCAGAGTTTCAGAATAAAGTACATATCAATATGTACTTCCTAGCACATATCAATATGTTATGCCTTTCTATATAACTCTAAAATTAAATAGAAACCTAACAATGCTAATAAAGATCATCATATATATATATATATATAAAAACATAATAAGATCCTGATATAAAATAATAACTAAAAACCAAGTTCAATAAGTAGAAACCAAGTTCAATAAGTAAACACAATAAGAAAGTTACTGAAAGTACATACTGCATAGAAGGACTATCCACTACATTACCTTTCATAGACAAAACCTTAACTCTCACTGTCTTCATACTGATAAATCCCACCTGGTCAACATAACTAAATTTACTTTAAAATATCCTAATATTTCTCTCCTGCCAAATGTGGTATAAGAAACAATTAAGGATTATCTTCTTCACTCTATCCATAAAACCCTGCCCAGCAAAAACTAAAATGCATCAACTTATCTCCTCAGACAAAGATCTACAAATATATCTGAATTACCCTGCAGGTAAATATTTATTTTCATTTGGAGGGGTCCCAACTGATTTCAGACGGAGTGGATGTCAACAACCTGCATGCTAACTTGATTCTTTTCTTCTGAATCTTCTTCATCAATTGTTCGTCATCTCCCAAACTTTTTGCATCACGATCAATCTTTGATCTCCTCTTGATAAAAATGCATTACTTACAAAAGGCAGTCTGGCCAGATTCCTTGTTGTGGACACCCATAGTAAATCAACCTTACGTTGCTCACCATCTTTCTCTGATTCTCATCCAAGAACTGATTGATTGGGTTGAACAAGTATTCAGACATTTTTTTGGCATTCTCATAGCAATGATCCCTGAACGCCACATATGAGTTGTAATGGATGAATTTATCGGTTTCAAACTCAAACTCGAGCAGTGTCCAATGCTTGTTGCCATGGCACATCGGTACAAGGATCTTCTCGATGTCTTTGCTCATTGTCAAGATTGGCATAATAATAACAGTCACTTATGCTCCCTTTAAAGTCTCAGGTTTGTCGACATGATACTGAAAATTGGAAATGTTTAACATATTATTTCACAAAGTATATATCAATATGTACTTTTTTTCATATCCAATGTTCAAAAGTATAAAGAAGAAAACAACACATACCCAAGCAGCTGGATCCAGGTGCAATACCTTAAAGTATTTTCTTTCTTCCTCAGGATTTGCTTGGTCTTCTTCATACGCCACTTGAAGCTTATTTTGAGCGTAGTTGAGAATATATTGCTCTAATGCTCTGTTGAAGATCAAATCTTCCATTGTAGATGACGCAGATACCACCTCCATTCTCTACTGTCCAATCAACCGAGTTGCACATTTATAACAAAAACACATATTGAAGTAAGTTTTTTTGATATTTTTTGCAAAACTTACTTGATTTAAAAGTAAAATGAAGGGTAGAAAGTACTTACATTCTTTTTCCTTTCTCAAAGTATGGAAGTAGAATCGCTATTTGTTCATCTGTCATATTCTCATAGAGTGGTGACTTGTGAAGATCCATGAACTTCATACAAGGTTTCTGAGATTTACGAGCTTTATTGTCCTTTCCTGTCTTTTTTTTTTCGTTGCTTAGTTTTCGACTTCTTGTTTTTAGAAAACTTACTTCCACTATCAAATAATGGATATGTCTTCTTTGCTGGATTTGCACGAGTTACTCGCATGTTAACTTCTTCTTTAGTTGGTACTGACTTCTTTGCAACAACCTTTGGTTTTTCTTTCGCTTTGGCAACAGTCATCTTGGCAAGTTTGGTTGCTAGTAGCACGTCGCTTGACGTTTGGGTTGTTGTAACTTCATGTTCCTGTATTTTTGAATCTAGATTTTCAGTACTATATTTGAATCATATTTTTTCAAACAAAGACAAGAAAGTTAAATTACCACAAGTAGAAGATATACCTCTGGGTCATTTTCCTGCTCAGGTGTGACTTGATTTGCATTATTCTCAGGTGTAAGTTGGTTTGGCTCAGCTGTAATTTGTCGAACTTCTACACGTCTCAAATCATTTCCAAATAAATTATCAAAATATTTTCGAATGTCAATCCCAAACAGAGTATGGCTTGAAACACTACCATTATCTTGGCTGAGAGATGCATATTCTTCATCATAAACTTCCTTGCTGGAAATGGCTAAGTCTAAAAATTCTTCAAATATGACCTTTTAAATGTCTTGCATCTTAGCCATCTCAGTAAACAAAGGTATTTTTATGTGCACGAAGATGTCGACCAAGGTTTCAACGTCCTGTTCATCAGGGTTCTGCGATATCCCTTTAATAGTTTCAAGACTCTGGTCTGTAGCTTCAATCACCTTTTTCACTGCTTCTTGTTGAAGTCCAGGTAAATCATCCTGCAACCATATAGTTTTTTCATGATAGTTAAATACATATTGATATGTACAGTTATTTGACAATAATAAAACACATTTGTAATCAAGTACATATTGATATTTACAATTATATTGATAAACACATTTGTAATAAAGATTGAAACTAGCCATCATTACTTACCTGTGTGTTACTTTTCTCCTGCATCTCTTTGACCTCTTTATCCAAGTCATATTTAGCCCATGTTTTAATAACATTAACATCAACACCACATAACTTGTGCACCAAAGGTGGTGTTGATAATGCAATATTAAATGGTACCCTTTTGACGGTGGTGTCACTCAAAATATTTTGTTCATCTTCTGGTGGAATCTGAACAGTTGGCACTTCTTCTCCCAAAACTACTTCATCTTTTGTTATGTTTTCACAAAGAGGATCTGTTGGAGTAGTAGAAGATGGAAATTCTCCTGTTGGGTCAGTACCTAAATGAGTAGGACTCCCATTAATTGAGTCTCGAAACTCTTCTTCATTTTCAGGCTGCAAGGGAGAAGCTTTCATGTATATATCATTCAACGTTTGCAGAAGCTTTGATGCATCAAGCGGTCTATCCTCATGCTGCATGGTGTTCGCTTCACCCCATTTTTCAAGATTGTCTTTATCAATTCTTCATATCTTCCTTTCCAATTATCTTCCTCCACTGCCTTCTCTGCAGTTTCTTTTTTATCTTCTTCCTTTTCAGCTTTACTCTCCTCTTCTGCAACTCTTCTTGTGATTCTATTCAGAATTTGCTTTTTTTGATTGGTGTATTGAACCTTGAAATTTTCATTGAACTATACCAAAACAACAAAATATGTACTCAGAAATATATACTATAAATGCAAGTTTTTCATGAGGTACATATCAATATATACTATAGGATAACAAACATCATACATTCAATACATATCATTATGTACTGTAGGAAAACAAACATCATAAATACAGTAAATAAGTATATATTTTTCTTACCTCATATTCAGTTGTATCAGTGTCTTTTTGGAGTGCAGCACATAACTTTGACAGATTCCATTTGACAGCTCTCGGAACAAACTTTTTTTTTCCGGAATCATCTTTATTTCCTCCGATTCCAGTAAATATGTATGCTCTGCATACCAAATCTGTTTTGGAAAAAAAAATCACCAAAACAAAGTTAAAAGTAAATCATGATTTTCATTGAGTAAACTACTAAAAATATTTTTAGTACGTATTCTTACCAATAAATAGTTCAGACATCCGGTAGTATTCTCGACTGCATTTACGTTGTCATTTAGTGACTTTTCTAGGTAAGAATGTATCAAATCTGGCCATGACACATTCTTTGCAGCCTCAAGATCCTCCACAAGACCAATGTACTTTTCAGTCAAGGCATGTGCATCTTTTGTTGTGCAAAACAAAGTGATACACATGAACATGCATATAAGCCTTACAAGGTCTTCAGCATCTCTCACTTCTTCACTTTTTTCTTCACTCCCTTCTTCAATATCTTCTTCACTTTCTTCTTGTTCATTTTCTTCATCACTCCCAATTTCTTCAGGTTCTTCATCACTTTGCTTTTCTTCATATTCTTCAAATTTTTCATTTGCTTTCTTCTTAGTTGCTGGTGTTTTTCTTAAAAGTTTCAAGACTTCTTCCTGTATCCTCACTCTATTTACCTTTTTAGTCTTTTCTACATCACCAAAGAACCTTTGGAAGAAAGCATTGTTTCGATATCCACCCCTTGATGTCAGCATCATATCTTCATGTTGTCTTTTTCCTGCTCTTGGCATTCCAAAGATAACAACTCAGGAGTGGATGTCAGAATATGTGAAACTCCATGCCTTTTGAACTCAAATGTGAGCTCATTCGCAACTTTACTTCTCTAATAACACTGTATTAGATTGTTCACCGTAGTTTTATTCTTCATCCAGTGATCTGCACCAAGATTTGTGTACCAGAACATCAAAAAAAGGTTCCCATATGATTGCTCACCAATGATCCGCAACTGAGTTTCACTCAACTCAAGCTTTTCATCCTTGATTGCTTTAACAAGTGAGAAAATCCCCATGAAACCACTTCTGTAGATCTTCCTAGCAGGTGCAGGTGCTTTTTTCTTCTTTGTGGTTTTCTTCACACCACCTGTATAATGAACATATTGTCAATAACCCTACAATATATCAATAAATACTATAATATAGATCAAAGTATATATTTTGATATGTTGATATCTATCTGCTATATCATGAACAAAGTATACATTGATATGTACTGATCCAATTCAAGATTAGAACAAAGTACATATCAATATATACTATCATGTACGCAAGATCTAGATGCTATATTATAAAACAGTATATATCAGTATATATGCTTTATATCTATAACATGAACAAAGTATATATTGATATGTACTGATCCAATTCAATATCTAGAAGAAAGTACATATCAATATATACTTATCCTGCAATCAAGATCTAGATGCTATAACATGAAACTAAGTATATACGGATATGTACTGATCCAATTCAAGAATTAAAACTAAAAACCAAGTGCATATCAATGTATAACCTATGTTGCATGTTAGATCTATGTGCTATAACATGAAAAAACTATATATATATTGATATTTACCGATAATGTATGATAGATCTAACTCATATAACATGAACAAAGTATGTTATATATTGATATGCACCGATGATTAGAATAAGTACCCTTTTTACCAGAAACAACAACACCCTTCTTCTTCTTCTGTGATGTTGATGGAGAACGAACAACAAGAGCTTTCATAAGAAGAGCTTTCATAAGAAGAGCTTTCTTCTTCTTCTTTGGAGATGGAGAATCAACAACAGTTTGTTTTATTTTTTTCGGTATTGTTGTAAAATCAACAACTTCATTGTTCTTCTTCTTTTTTGATTTTGGTGGAGAACCAACAACAATTTATTTTATTTTTTTCGATGTTGTTGGAGAATCAACAACTTCATTGTTTTTATTCTTTTTTGATTTTGGTGGAGAATCAACGAAAATTTGTTTCATTTTTTCGATGTTGTTGGAGAATCAACAACTTCATTGTTTTTTTTTTTTGATTTTGGTGGTAGAGAATCTACAGGAGAAGCTTTCTTCTTCTTCTTCAATGGTGGAGATTGAGGAGTATCATGTTCTTCAATTACTGTTTCTTTTATTCTTCTATTGATTTTTCTCTTGGTACCCATTTTAAGTGGACTATATGGCAGTAGTTGCTGACAGTAGCTTAGGTTTCAGTTGTAAAATGCTCAAAGAAATATATATTTCAAAGTCTGCTATTACAGATTTTGATTTTTTTGTCTGCTCTGTGTTTTTGGATTTGGTTTCAGGTAGTTTCCAAAAATGTTGCCCTAGATTTTCAGGTTTTACCGAAGTAAATAAGAGGTGGGTGGAGTAGCTGAAACTGAAAATTCCGTTAAAGAAAGTGAGAAGTGCAGGAGGTGGAGTACATGGATGGTTCCACGTGATGGGCATAACAGTAATTTTTAGATTTTAAATCGATTTTGGACTTATGGATAAATGGGTTCTCCCGGGTGGACTATAGGTTAACTAGGTCCGGGTATTCTGGACCAACCAGCAAACCTACTTTTGTAATACTCAACTACATAAATCTAATCCTAGTCTGAAACTGGCTTTAGTAGACTATAAATCAAGAAATATTTTTGATCAGCTAACATTGACAACAAGCTTGCCATGCCAATACTTGTAAGTTCAACCTAGTAATGCTCTAACACAACTTACAAGTCATATACGTAGATTCCAGGCTATTAAGAGTCGTTCAATAATTTGGCATTTCAATCTTAGAGAAAACAGAAGGCAAATGAAGCAGAGATTGAAGAAAAATGAAAAACGAGAAGATATATATACCACGATATTCAAGACAGAATAAACTATACGAGCACATCCGCATAAGAAAATACCCCGAACTTGCCAACAACGAACACCCGTACAAATACCCGCCTCTGTCGATATTACAACTACGAGCATACATCCAGAGCGAGAAACTTCTCATTTTTCCTATTCCTTCAGGGTTGATACAAAAAACACAGAATAATTAAGTAAACCATATTTATATATATACCCCAAAGCCCAAGAGGCTTTCAAAAAGTGGCGCAAGCCTAAATCCATATAAAGGAACATTTCAAGAATGTATACAATTATATCTAGTAATACCATGAAATGTGATGGATCATGAGGAAATGTCCCTTGATACCTATAAATAAGGATTTTTATCCTAAGAAAGGGACAATTGTTTCTTGAAACCTCTTGTACTCGATCTTAGGGCTTTGATGCTAGAAGTAATACTATTACTTCTTTAAAATTTGCTTAAACTCTCTATTATGCTTTTTTTCTTTTACTTTGTCTTTGTATTGTGTTTTGCTTAAGTATTACACTCGAAAGTGTTATCTAGTATTTATAGCAAATCAATATTGTTAATTATTGTGAACCCGAAGTTGTTTACGTGTTTCGTGCATTAACCATAGATTTTTCATCTTTCACTGCGAAACAACATGCAGAAGAAAGAAGAAGATGCAAACAGTTTGTAAACTAGGTTTTTTGTTGAACATTAATTTAGATATACATGGTTTAGGTTTAGTTAACTCACAATAAGGTGAATATTGGGCTATCTCATATTTCGGGATGTTCTAGGCGAACTCAAAATCTAAGGTATTTTATGTGTCATCAATATATTAGAAAAAAAGATATAATAAGAAGAAATAACGTATGTGATAATTGGTGATAAATACATATCTAAAATCATTGACTCGAGTGGAATGTTAACATAAGTTGGAACAATACTAGTAATGATGTAAAGATTGATCTTTGGCATTTATCGCTACAACCTCATCGATTATACGATTTTAATAAATATTAATTACAATATCTATTTCAATGTATAACTTCTATATTCCACTTAAGTTTTCGTGAGACATCATCGATCAAAAATAAAACTTGATTAACTTTAATTAAAAAAATATTTTCTACAAAGGCAACTGTAATATAGATTGTCAATAAAATTTTATACACAATAAACGCATTGGTGTAGCATCCACTCATATCCGTTAAAAAATTTAACAATGTGATAGCCTTTTTTTCCTTAGGTAAAAAAATTCGTAAAACCTTCAACCCCATATATAATTCATTTCCATAAATATCTAAATTCGTTTTATAACTTAGGTAATTTTCAAGTATAACACAAAAAAAATCTCAGAGTATCGTAATCAGGACAACATGATTCCTTTACATGAAACAAAAACCAAATGGTTTTGTCATTAAATTTAAATTGTTTACACATATGTTCGAGAATCCCAAGTCTAGTATATGTAAGAAAATATTATAAATCTTAGGGCCCAACAATTTAAAACTCTAGGTCATTGCCTAGCCAACCTAGTCTATAAGACAGACCTTGGCGGTAAATGTTTTCCGAATTATTTAAGTATTTGGTGTAAACGTAATGTATGTATGAAAAAAAGAACAACCAATAAAAAAGTAAAATTCCATCGGCTAAACTGATTTCGACCAATCAGACAGTGACAAATGGTACACTTACGATGTGTTTGGTTATGGGGTTATAAAGATGAAATTTATGGGACCAAAAGATTTGGTGGGATTATAACTACCTTGTCGTGTTTGGTTGTCCAAATTCCCTTCATTCAAGTTTCCTTAGGGATTTATAATTCCACTAAACCCCTCGTATTGAGTTCGACCATACCCTGTAAGATTTGCTGGGAAAATTACAAGGGAATTTAAGGGCCCACTTTTTTAACAATAACAGAGAGTTAGTCAATTGAGATCTTTAGTGATATAGAGAGAGTTTTTAAGCAAGAGATTTCAGGAAATTCCCTGTGAGTTGGTATATTATGGGGGACTGTCTGAATGATTTTTAAGAAATTTCAGTGACTCGTAGAGACAAATCTATATAGGAATTTCGTCTTACACACATCAAAAGGAAACACTAATTTAAAAAAAGAAGTAGTGTACAAAATTATTATTATATAAAATAAGTATGTATCAATTTAGCAAAAAATATAAGTCTATGCATACCAATTGTAATTATTCTATCAGTTACAAATTAAATCAAGCTGAACATGAAACCAGGGATTGAAATATGTCAAAAATCTTATGGGTTCCAAAATATAACATTAGTTTTTCTTTTATTTATATGGACTTCATAATAACTTATTTGGTTATTGTCATTATATTATCATTATATTTTGATATTTAATCCTTAAAAAAATGATCAATGTCTCTCAAAATATCACCTATTCTTGAGAGATTTTGTTTCAAGCCTTTTAAGGTATAATTTAACATAAAAATCTATGAAAATCCCTCAAAGTATTAAATCGTTGATTTCAAAATTTTAATCCAATAACAGAGAACGCTCAAGACTTTTAGAAAGTTTCTAGCCAATAACCAAAACTCTCAGAAATCTTCAATTGGACTAACATGAGATTTGGAATGTCTCCAGAATTCCATAAAAATCCAAGTTCACTAATCCCTTGTAACAACTTATGTAATATCTTTTCTCTAACTCATCTTCCCTCTATTACCTGCTACATTCATTCATCTTGTAGCATTCATCTGTACTCAGAGAAACACCTTGACTTTTTTATTTTTTTAATTATTAATGCTATTTTTTCTTGAAAAAAAGAAAAAAAAAGAAAAAAAAAGAAAAATTGTTAAAAGAAAATTAAGAGTCACATAAAACAAAAACCCTAATTTGATATATATATATATTTTTTAATTTATAAAGATTAAGGTTTTTTTTTTTTTTTTTTATAAAAGGGATATATATTTACAAAGGTAAGGTCCAGGATCTTAAAAAGCTACAAAGAAAAAATAGATCACATTACAAAGATAAAATGTCTCCCACTGAAAAAGAATCTGGTTCATAATTAATCCACTGAAAACGCAATAAACGTATTAGTGATTTCTCAGATTTTAAATCCTATGGATTGCAAACCCCTCGAAATTTTAGTTTCTACACCCAAATGCACCATTAGACTTCTTCAGATAGAACAGACAAATTCAACCAGTGATAGACCGGATTTTCATCATCATCCAATGTGAGAGCTCTGTTTGTTTAGAGTTTTAAGTGTTTAGATGAAACCAAGTAAATCATAAAGTATGAACTATAACATACGTGGGAGATCTTGGCATCTTGGATGATAATGTCGTTGCATAATTACATAGGCCCACATCCGATGTCTGACTCTATTCAGTTGCCAGTATAATAAGAAATGAATTCCAACGTTGTTCACATTATTCAAATAATCATGCATGTACAAATCAATAATTACAATTCCACTACATGTTACTTTGTATGTTGTGTTTCGTTCTTTTTGAGTTTTGTATTTTGTTTGTTTTATCGAAAGAATTGTGTGTTAAGTTCTTCGAAATCATAGTTCATAACTGTTTAGGAGTGGCGCTTAAATAGTCGTCATTTTCCATAATAGTTGTTAGAGGTGGACAACAGTACTGGAAAGACACATGGTAGCTCAGAGACTTAGATAAGACTAATTAAAGGAGATATATTTTCCCACCGATATGCTGCCTAATTACTTCTCTCACAAATTCATAGTTATTTTTTATTATTATTTTTTCTCACATTAATATTTTTCTTGAAGCATTTTTTCCCCCTACTTTGACAGAATAACAACACGATACCATTTGTTTTTTTTCTTTATATTAAGAAAAAAAGGACAAAACCAGCAGACAACACTTCATTCTAAGTACATGTGAAGAGTTATCTCCTAATTAAATAAAATTTGATTTACAATCAATTACTTTATCCTTATCATGAAATCATAGAATAACAATATGCTTAATCAAAAAAATCAACTCAATAACTTCTTTAGCTATTCCACCAAATGCCCTATTGTTTCTCTCTTTCCATAAACGCCAAATAATTACACAATTTAACTTATTTGCCACCTATTTGCATTTGCCTCTAATACCCATTTCACACCAAGTTTCAAAATAAACCAATATAATATCAGAAATAGTCCATAAATTCTTAAAAGCATCGATAAAATGAGACCAGACCCGGAAAGTATATTTACAATGCAGCAAAATATGTGAAGCCGTTTCTTCCTTTTTCTTGCACAGATTGCATACGACACTCAGAACATTAACACCTCTCTGCCTTAGCATACTAAGAGTAGGAATGGAGTTACGACAGTTAGCCCATAACATAAAACTTACTTTGGGAGGTATTCCTTTCTTCCATATAAATCTCCTAAAACCACAAACATTATTATCATACATTCGAACCTCATAATACTTCTTCACAAAAAAATAATCTGAAAAATAAACAAAATCTTCTTCATCTAACAGCTCTGGGGCAAGCCCTAATTCATTGCATAATAAATCATACTCCTACACAATAACACTTACAAGCCCATGTAATTCGACAAAGAAAGAAAAAAAAATTATGCTTGAAAAATACTCTCACCTCAAAATGTTGTGTAAATAAAATTTAACTCCAGACTTGTTGATACAACCACAAAATATGTGACACCCATATTTTTATAATAACGCTTACTTTAAGATGCGTCATTGCATGGGATGAAGTCCATCTCAAGCTTGTGAAACTTACTCAGGGATGCATCAAAGTGTGGATGCATCACTTGGCTTGGTTGCAAACTATGGATGCATCAAGAATGCATCAGCTTGGCATTATGATGTTAAGATTTTCCTTTACTTAGAGATGCAATACTCACATATGTTGCTTAACGGAGGAAGCATCACTGTCCCGTGTAGCTTACCCGAGGAAGCATCATAGTGCTAATGCATTATAATGCTTTTTTTGAAAGTAGGTGGCAGTTGGTATATGACACTTACCTTCCTTTTCCAAATATGTTGAAATGCACTTAAGACATATATAGTAAGGGGATGG